>JTDE01001847.1:19390-31494 GCA_014338405.1 Paragonimus skrjabini miyazakii | reverse complement strand
TAAAACGACGGCGTACCATCCTTGTGCTAACGGTCTAGTCGAGCGTTTTCATCGACAACTGAAAGCTTCGATAACCGCGCAGTCGGACGCAACGAAGTGGAGCGAACCTCTACCACTCATTCTATTCGGAATCCGGTCTACCGTTAAAGAGGACATTGGCTGTACTACCTATAAATTCGTTTAAGGTACCAACTTGCACCTTCCAGGAGAATTGATTCAACCCTCGACTCACCCAGACCCAGGTACGGATTACATTTCACGTTTACGACAACATATGTCCGGCCTTCGTTTCACACCGACCTGTCATCACTGATGCCGAGAACAAAAATCTCCAGATTTGTTCACATGCAAATTTGTGTTTGTGCGCCAAGATGCCACCAAGAAACCGTTACAACCACAATACCTTGGCTCCTTCAAGGTGGTTAAGCGTGACGAAAAATTCTTCATTATCGACAGGCCCGGACGAAATGAATCTGTGTCCATTGGCCAACTAAAACTGGCCTACACAAAAAAAGGATTTTGACCCATCTGACACAGTGCTGACTGAAAACATTCCCTCCCCACCCTCGACAGTATCACATCCACCTGCAGCCCAGCCCCCCTGTTCTTTTGAACAACGCACCACACGTAGAGGGCGGTCTGTACACTGGCCAAAACACCTGACAGATTACAGTGCGTGATGTGACTTTCGAGCGTTTGGTTTGTTCTCTCTTCAGTGCCGTTCTCTCATCGTGTTTTTAACCCACAAACGCTCTGGTGGGGGAGTTCTGTAGCGTTTTGTACACTATTTTCTATTTCATAATTCTCATTGTTATTCACACTTTTTACTTTCCTCACCTTCACGGCCGACGTTCAAGCCAACTTAATCAAACAAATCAATAATCAATAAACACAAATCACACTTCTCGGTTCGAGAGCCTTGCTTTCTCTCCGCGTTCAGTGTCGCTGGTGTACAGAATTCTGAGGATTAGAAGTCAACGGAATCAACCGACTATTGCGGCAAATTTCCTCATTTATCTGTAATCGGAATTATCTCAGTCGTGGCCTCCAAGATTATTTAGGAACAACACGATAGATTGTATCCATTGAATACTGCATTCGATGTAGTGGAATTCTAGACCAACGCACCTTAACGAATTATCTGTTTAGATCCACTACACTGCTGATAGCATTTTATTATTATGCAAGATGTAGGTATATACTAGTATTCTGTCAAACGGTAATTATGAGCAGCATGGCGAATAAAGAGCAATTGAAGCTGTGAATTGTCACACTCGATAGATTGATATAGGATTGGAACACAAACGATAGAACACAAACAGGAGTATGAGGGAACAGGATACAACCATGACCAACACGCCAATGACCTTACACTAGAAAAGACCGAATTATCATATCTAAGCGTTCAACTACTTTCGCTTATGACTAATTATCATGTTGCCCTCTATCATCAATAGGAGGCACAGCCGCTGCATGTTAACTCCAATAGCTAATGCTGGTCAAGACAGGCCGAAACTCCGATCTTATTAAATCTGCTGGGCGACATTTCAGATTATTGATGTGTAATGGACGGGGTTGGTTAATCTCAAATTGAACATCACTCACACTCGATCTCACATTTCGTGTTCAGATGAACTTTGCAGCCAGCCTCATTCGAAAAGAAGCACTAGACTCAAGTCACAGTTTTGTTACAGCTCGCTAGTAGTACATAGTCACGCTAGGTATATCTGAATAAGAAGTTTGCTATCAAATGCGAGCGATATCCAACTTGAAACTGATCCAGTCCTCGGCCACTTATTAGTAATGAACAAGAAACAGACACTGGCAATAATAGTCAGCTATGTGCACAGTTTCGAGTAAATTTCCGGATTGACAAACTCACAATATATCTTAGGCTGTGTTATGTTATTAGTCAATAAATAAATGATACATGTCGGCGTTGCTGACTGTATGCCTTTTGTCAGCTCAGTAATTTATCACGACGCGTCCTGCGAAACCACTTTCTGGTGAAAAGATGAAAAAACGCGAAGCGGAAGTTTGCATTCCGAAGATCTGGTATACCGAGGAAGGTGAAATATGGTATTTCTGCCCAGCTACGTGCGCTTTCTGTAGGATTTTTGTTTTTTTACGTGATATGTTGTATGATGCAAACGCAACAATTGCTGCTGTTTATCTGCAGTCGGGTTTCCCTATCGCCTGAAACTGGTGGTTTTCACAAACCTCAACCGGCTTCCGGCGGTATTCCCGAGACGCAGAAATTTGATATTTACATTTCACGTTGAGCATCTAAGCAAACCTTGTGAAATTTCAGACACTTGGGCTGCTTAGGAAATGGTTGAAAACCTAGGAAACATAAACAAAAGTGAAACCACTGTTACTGATCGCTGCAAATTCGGCCGCACAATCAAACGTTGTTGGCATGGCGGGTTGTCTGTCATGTGGGCACCAGCTTTATAACCTTTTCGGTTACATTGAGTGTGCAGCTCATAAAGGTGAGGTAAAACTTGTCAAAAAGTACGTAGATTTTGAGTCGAATGTATTTACCACATGTAATGACCCCACTGCTTATGTCGACCACATTTGCTAATGCTAAAGGAATAGGGCATATATAAGCCATTTGTTTGAAGCGGCTTTCTTGGTTTCACTTTTTATCCCCTTATAAATAGTGTGAGATTGTCTCACTGATCCAGAAATGTTGATCCTAACGTGCTGCTTCTAGATGAAAAATAATGTGCATAACCACTGTGGAGTTGTTTTGCTGCTATTCTTCGCTTACAATTCAGTATACGGCCGGTGTATGTTTGTCCGCACTCCCGTCTGTAACCACACACGGGGCGGTGGTCTGTACTCATTAATAATATATTCTCTAAAAAGGAGCTTTGACTTAAAATGAGTGCATATAATTACTGTTTCTGTTCACCACTGCTTCTGTTTTCCCTATGTAACGTTTTTCTACGTAAAGAGAGTTTGAGGACTGTCCTTCAGAGTATTTTCATTACAGTGAAGTTTATTCACGTTCATTATTACGAATATGCTACTTTGGGTTCTTAATTGTTTATGTCGTATTCTTCTGAATAACTTTTTATGATCGTTTTTGGCCAGTGTACACTACTTGTGCTTGACTGCCTGCACCAAGGGTCACCTTTATACATTCTACGTTTAGAACAACTTATCTATTGATAATGTATTTTTAATGGGTTTGTGCTAATGACAGTCGGTGTCGTCTGACCCATCAGAAAAATAACACGTTACAAATCATGATATCTATTTATATGAGTATACGAAACTCAGAAGATTATACAACACAATTCGTAATAATATGATATACAGTAAGGTCAGTCTGTGGTTGAAAACGCAATTTTCAAATATGCAGTACGATGAACAGTGATAAAATGATACGGTTACAGTAATTTGCATTCACTATGTTTATTTCAATACGACCTTCACTCGTCACAACCAAACTCAGAAGATGGTTCGAGTATTTTGATGGCATAACGAAGAATTTGTCTCAGGGAGCTTTCACAATGCAACCAAGCATAAAGAATGTGCTCAGCCTTTCTTAGATCGTTAGCAGGTGCAGTTTGGGCAAAACTAAAGAGGTTGCAGTGCAAGTCACTAAATCCTGGAAGGGCAGAAGATCGAAGGGCATCATGGAACTTTGTGAGCAGACTGTAAACAGCGAGGGGCATAGAGAACCGCTGCCAACTCAACGGTTTCGTGGAAGAACCTCGAAGGTAGGAGAACTGTTTTGACGCCGACTCAGTTATTTCTTTTTCAACGCAGTGGAAAGATAACTGGATAATGTGTCTGGCTGATATAATCCAGCATAATTTGGAATGGTGAATTATATCACTAATGTGGAGTAAACAGTACAGTAACCTTGCAGCCCTTCTGCGACAGCCTTTATCTGTAGAGTCAATTCTATCCAAAACAGGGGCATCAATACACTGAGTGCATATCTCCCAAAGAGATAAAGACCGGTTTTCATTAACCTGACATGATGGTTTCAAAAAACAGTGATTACTGTAATATTCACGTGCAGTTTCAGTCTGCCGGACTTTTCTAGATACGAATGTTTTCATCTTCAATTCGTTCGCTGAATAGACTGGATGGATTCGAACAGACAGCGTTTGTTTTTTTGTATTCCTACTATCTAGTTGGGATATCTCACTATTGCCGGGAAGATCACTTTCGACAGCCGCGTACGTTTGGTTGCTTGTCCGTGTTCCAGAAAAAGTGCAACTGCAACTGGATTGAGATATGCTGCATCCCATGCAATACGCTGCCTTCGAGTTTCCTGGTGTTTGGCTGTTGACCAACGCTTGAAGTACAATCTGAATAGGCGTTAAAGCAGATATTACAATTAATATTGAGGGCAAAATTAACAGATGTGTTTGGCACATTGTCATATTTGTTGGCAATTGTGATGTGCTTGATCGTCAAAGGTAGAGTACAGAGTGATAACGTTTCATCAGCGGATGAGTTGACATCACTGTGCTCAAAATGATCGGCACTGACGTAAAAACTGTTTGTAATTTGAATGCCAACGGCTGTACATCAAATCCAGCTACCTTGACTACAAAACCTGTCAATGCTCTCAAATAGTTCGGAGTAGCTGTTATATGTTTATGGAACAAATTAACAGCTAGCACGGCAGATTTTCGGCTATCACGCACTCCAATTTGAAACTCGTATGCGACAGGCTGCTTTGTGGTGTCCAACAGCTCGTCGAGATTGTCGTTTACATTGTGCACGTTTCATCACCGAAAGGGATGGGTAAAATTCTTTAGGATACGCTTTCGAGCGCTGAGGCTGACTCAATACTGCACACTCAGACTTCTGTGCATTGGTGCCATCGTCTTGTCTGGTGGTGAACACTGCAAAGGTCCGGCTAGATGAGCAACTGAACACAACAACCGACTATCTCAGCCGGCAATTTCACGATTATTCACAAGAGTGCTAAGCCCACTAACTGCTTATTTTTTGCAGGAACACTTTTAGTGGTGATCAATAATATTCACGGGCTACATAGGAAAGCTGGTTAAAACCTCGTACATGTCAAATAGATTTTAGCTTCAACTATGAATAAATTTGTATGAAGAGTCTGTAAATGAAGAACGTGACTCTGCTTCTAAGACATAGGTTCATACCATGAACCGAAATCGTGTGGTCGCGAAGTCAAATGAACAAACTATCCTCATTAAGGTGTGTTTTCAGGAATTTGGAAACATTGTTATTTCCATTTGATTAATTCGTAAATCAAAAACAACCGAATCGATTTAGATTGTGCCAGTCTTTGTCTTGTAAAAGACGTAGTAATTTCACTCACTTCAAAAGCATTAACAGACGGGACTCCCAGCACTTCGGCGTTTTGTGTATCACTGCAACATCCCAAACATTTCCATTTCAATATATTCACTTCTTGTTGTCCATTCGTTTCAACGAGCTTATCTAGCACTTTGGGTAACAATTTCTTGCAAATCACGTCCATCGTCTTGCGTGGAGAAAGATAGTCACGATTAAACTTTTTGATCGAAGATGTTTTGCCTTCGTACTGCTCTTCTGGATCACGTTTCGCGCGTACCAACTCGTATGGATCAAAATCCCCACCGTTCTCATGCACTGTGAGATTCACTGTGGCTTTGGACTTCTCTTCATTTGCAGCTATTGCCTTTGAAAATGCCGGAACAGAGAGTTGGAATAGGCCCGACAGAATACCGTCACGTACAGTTGTATAGGGCTCCAGTGTACATATAACCGGTCGATGAACCACCACATACAAGTCCCAAAAGCAGTCTAGCTCAAAGGTCGACCTGATGCGGACGTGTGAATCAGTGTTCTTGAGCTTCTTACCATTAAACTTTGGCTTGATTGACAAGTAACCATCCCATATTGTGTTGATCGGAAAAACATCATCGACTAATACATGATATTCATTTGATTGGCATGCGATTTTCAAAATATCGCATAATTTTCCCAGCAGCAACAACTTTTCTTTTAACCATTCTGATGTCCAAGGTATCGGTTCACTCTCGCTGACATTGTATGATTCAGATGTACGAAATTGCAAATGATTCAACGCTTGATCTAACAAGTTGATCTCTTCTTCTAATGAACAGCTGGTGCAGGTTATGCCTCGGGTTACTTCTCGGACGAGGGGGTGAAATCCGTGAACACTCTTTTTTTTGTTCTTTTTTATGTATAAGCGTGCTCCAGTTGCGTTAGTCTTCATTGAATAAATGTACTAATTGAAGTTATTTTTGAGCAGCTCTTCACATTGTCCTCTGTTGACACTGTATAATTGTTTTGTGGCGCGTGATCAAGTTGAACAAAGCATCAAAAACTCGGTCGAGATAACGGTTTGACGATTTGACAGATGATGTAGACAATTATAACCTGCACCTTGATTTGAACTAAGTTTGACAATGTTGTTGACAGGTGCGTATGAGGTCACCATTGCTGATCTTGAGCCTTCTTTGAAATGTCGGGAAAATTCAGGAAGGAACATGGACACATTATAGTGTCGAGGCCCATAATGATGATGTATACCTTCCACGATAAAGCCAAGTTCATATTTGCGAAAATTCACTTATACGTTTGATACTCCGTCACAGTAACAGACAGTCTAAGTGATTATACGTCCCAGTTTTCATGCGAATTGAAGGACCATATATAGGCGTACAGTACAGTTGGATGTTGTGAAAAAGACTTCAGGATGAAACTATCCATGTCACTTTGCTTTCTCTGCCAAAGATGAGTAGTTCATGTACGGAACTAATCCATCCGCCAATAGCTGTCCCAGGTTTCCCGCCATGTGACTGCCTGAACAGCAACTGTTACAGACTTTCACAAAGCAGACTGGATAGTTCTGACCAAATAACTTATCGATATATCTTCCGAGGAAACTCAATCGCGTCAGACCCGAACATCGGCTAGATTCGTACAATCAAAAGAAGCAGCGTGCCGAGAAGCCCCAAGTGCTCTACTAGCTGAGCTACCAAATCACACCACGAGCTATAAATTCCAAAAGTTGGATTCAGTTGTCCACCCAACACACTATATTATACAGAATCCACCAAACTATCTGGCAGACTGACTGCCCGAACAGGATTTTCTCAGGCAGTTCATATGATACATATTAGTATTTTATGTGGATTGAACATCACCCACAATTGATCGCAGCTGTCACATTCTCAGAGACTTTTCAGTCGGTCCGTTTCGAACAGCAGAAGCACTAGACTCGAGTTTCGCTCTCATTAGAGCTCGCCAGTAGTGTATATCCTTGTCACTGCCAGGACTAAAACTCTTGTCACGCTGTTCATGAGGCAACCATGTTGACCACTGCACCACTGACCTCACATTAGGTACGACCGAATTATCATATATGAAAACTTTCGCTTCGAAAGGGACACAGTTACTCTCTGTTAACTCCACTCGATGACCCCTCGACTAGGACTTCTCTCCAAGTTGAAATCACAGAAATCATGGACTTATTGAGCGGCATTTTGATGAGTATCCGTCACTCGTCGATCACTGAGAGTTCATTGTGGATGCTGTTACTAATGTCATGTGTAAACGTATTCCTGCCAAAAACCGGGACGACCTAAGCAAAAAACTCATTTTGGAGCTGCGCGAGATAACTAGTAGCTGCAAAGAGGTCAGCTAAGAATGCGTATCCGTTACAGATAACCAAAAAGCATATAATAAATGCCATCTAACCCGCGAGAAGCTAGTGCCTAATTTCGCGAGCCCAGAACGCGGGTGACACAAGGATTGTTTAGCCGGAAAGTCAAAACAGGAAGTATATGCTTCAACACCACCACAAACAAAAGCACTCACTTTCAAATTATACTGACCCAACGGTGTCACGGTTGACCAATGTTCAGTTCATGTATAGAAAATGCCATTTCATACAAGGGTGCACTCCAATGTTTCTTCTTGTTTTTTCCGGGTCACTTCCATACCCAAATACGTACTTCTACCCGACTACTGACGAGTAGCGTGGCGTGATCATTCATTCTCACCACACTGATATACATCTTTAAATCATAACGAAAACAGGGACGTTCTTAGTTTTGAAAGTCTCTGAGAAAAAACATAGGAGATTAGCACGAAGAAAAACCTATATTAGAAAGTTCCTCTTCGGGAGCAGGTAGTATGGAATGTTGCTTCCATTTCTTTCAAGGACTTCTAACCAGAGCTTCGATATCCTGTTGATAGTGAAAATGATGAAGGATGGAATCAAACCTGAGCACGCCCGTTTTAGGGCAGCGTTCTACTATGACGTGATGCCACATATCGATATCCCTTCGTTCTTGTGGGGAGAGGTTTTCGATCGGGTTTAACTAGGGACAACATATGACCACCCTAACACGTTTATCATTCAATTGAGACCATATGTTTAAAAACTAAGCTACAAGTATAAAAGCACCGCATTTCTAAACTATTACAAATTAGCACGTAGGTGGTGTAATAAATGACAAAACATTCTTATATGCTGGTCCAATCATTTATCTTTTCGTCATCCAGTTTAGTCAGTTTACTCGTGCCCCCAGCTGCAGATGCATTCTCAATCACCGTAGATTGCTATTTTTGAGTCTTGGTTGAACACAACTCAACAGTCCCGGCGAGTAGCAGGCTAAGAACCCATACAAACTCCTGTGGCTCACCGAGCACCTCCGAATGGTGAGATATCGCGTTCCAGACGGCCCTCTGTCGGAAGCAGAAGTGGTCCTGGAGTTCAAGTTATTGAAGCGCAATAAGGCTCCTGGACTAAGTCTCCTCTGTCCTTTTCTTTTCAAGTATGGTGGGGAAAGGTTGGTATCAGAAGTGACAAAACTCCTCAAGACGACCTTGGAAACTGAATAGGTACCTCGTGATTGGTATTTAATCAACAATAATACCCGTTATCAAAAAACACGGGCCCGAATTCTATGTGACAACCACAGAGGCATCAGTCTAGTGCCTGTTGCGTGCACTGGCTTCAGTTTACGTTGGTTGACTAAACCCAGAGGAAGTCAGATGCGTGAAGAACAGGCAGGATTTCGGTTCGTTCGAGGGTGTGATAATCACAGTTTTACCCTGCGACGGATCTTGGAGTATCGACACTCTTACAAGCAGCCGACAGGCGTGATCTTTTCAGATTCAGGGCTTGCTCATAACATTCTCTAGAACCGCTTTCTTCGCATGGGAGTCCCAAGGAAATATATGAATCTGTTAAGATAACCGTATGCCCACTCTACATGGAGGGTGAGGGTTTATGGACGTTCATCACTTCGTGTTTTTCGTCAAGGGCGTCCAATCTCCCACTTCTTGTTCAATTTTGTCATAGACAACGTTCCGGAAGGTATGCTTGAGGAATTATTCTCCGCCTCAATCGTTCAGTTTCAATTCGATGGAAATCTCTGTAAAGTGACGGCGTAGCAATGGGTTCTCCAATAAGTCCGCTGCCGGTAGGTATATTCATGGCCAAACTGTAGATCAATGAACTTCGTCATGCCTTCGAGAAATAATCTGTTTGGAGGCATTACCTAGACGACATACTTGGCTTGATATACAATAACGATGATATACAGTCTTTATTAACTGACTTCAATCGTGCTCCTCCCCTCCCCAAATACGTATTCATCATCGAATTACAGTTGGCCAACCAGGTATCAGTTCTAGATGTTGCCACGCTTCGTAGAATTGATGGATCCATTCAAAGGGCAGTCGATAGTGCAGCAAAAAGTCGTCCAATAAAACACGATATTTATTGTCCAACTCGCTCGTTTACAAGCCACGTGCGCGCTAGCGTTTATGAGGCGAAATTTCAGTGCACAACACAGCGTCGGCTTCTACGCAAATTTCGTGTGCAATTCTGGCTCGTTTGTGTGTGTGTCTGTGTATGCTGATCAGATCTTAGATCAAATGGACTCGGACTCAGTACACCCGGGGAGCGGTGGAACACATTCCAAGTCGTGGAGTCGATCGGCCAGTTCCAGATTTAACAACCATAGTACAACCAAAAACAATAGCCTGACCTCCGGTTCAAGCTCTATGTTAGCCAGTGCTGCCGCTTTGTTAGCCGTTGAATCCAGCGGTGGTCCGGGTGGTAGTGTGTGCAGCGCCAATCGGTTTGATTTGGACAAGCGACGACGTGTTGGTCCATCGTCCAGTCAGCACTATCTAGTCCGAACCATGTTGGAACTGATGATCGATCAGACCGCATCAGGGAGACATGTGATGCGCAAGGAATTGGATGCACATACGCTAAATGTAATAGAGAACCTTTTGAAGAGCAGTCTCTAGTGGCCTTATTTGTTGAATTTCAGCGGTAAGTTGATGGTCTTCTCTTAGAATTTATTGCTTTGGCAGGTTCGATTATGTGTCCGTGTAGTTTTTTAAATTCGGTTGGAGATACACTTAGCAAGCCTAATGTTTCACGGTCGTACAGTTCACTGTCTTATCTTACTGTTACGCAAAGTTAGCTGTTAAATTTTTCCATTCACTCAAACTTGTCTTGTGTAGAGAATAACAGGTTTTGCACTCGATGTGATGATTAATAGTCGTTTCAATACAGCAGTCAGTTTTCATCCATCGTATTGTGGTTTGTGTGTTCTGTTTGGCTTGATCTTCGATGGTATAGAATACATTCAAGTTCCTTAAGTGTCACAACTTTCGTGGGCTGAAAATGTGTTATATGTGAATGTTTACGATTTTCAAAGGTTTGGGCCATGTATTTGTTGCACAAATAATGCAGTTAGTAACATGACATAATCACGAATTGAGTGAATATTCAACAATATCTAGGGTCAACCAGACAGGGTTGATTTATTAACGTTATCATCGTTTGTATACGGTTACGATGTTGGCCTGCAATTCGGCCGCGACAAATTCAGCGTTTGTTTTCTGTGATCAGTCACAATCTTTTCATGAAGCAAATTGGTAAGAACATTCAGTTCGACTTTCCTTTGATATTTCGTACTGTATACTACAATGGGGACCTTCTGGTGAATATTTTATATCTATCTTGTTTGATTGTCTTTGTTTTCTCCACCTCAGTGTTTTATTTGATCAATATGTATTTTTTGACCAGCGTGTTTAATTCTCGCACAGTGTAAAACTCCGTGTAAGAAGAAGAATTTCCATTTACGAAGCAATGATAAAATTGTTTGCTACTTTTAGTGTGTTTTTACATAGCTGTTTCTCTGTCTTTTGACGCTGTAAATAACCTCCATGCCAAATTGGAGATCATTCAATGTGTTTGATCACTTGTTTGGATCTACGTTGGTATGGGTTTGTTTCACACTTCAGGCTCATAGATTTTCATGCGTACTTCAGAGCTACCTTATAGTATGATTGTTCAAGCGCCGCCTTAATTTCAATGACTTCCGTTACGCAACTTGCTAACAGACCAAAATTCTTTCACAGTCTTTAAAGCAAAATCGAATCACTGTCTAGTGAGCAATCGGATTCGTGCCCGACGAGCTGCCAGACCAAAAAACTGCCTAAGGCAGTCATTACGTGACTCCGACAGCCTTGTACGTTTACCCTGTCCAACTGCGCATGTGAGAAAACACACTCACAAACTCAACTGTCTGGTTGAATTCCAAACTATACTCCGAATAAGCGGACGGAACAAAGACGCTAATTGATATAGATCGTACAAGCGCCATATGGAAAAAATTGCACAGCTGCACTTTAACCTTAATTGTCATTGTAATAACTTATCGATCAGCTTGAATGAGGTTACCACGGACCCATGAATTTGTTTTGTTCAGTAGAACAGGGTGGCCATTCACGATGACTTTCCGTATCTGTGTTGCCCGCGGAACAGTTTCGAATGTCTTTATAAGTGAAAGTCACGTGATACAGCGAAGCACTAACCTGTTGGAAGCATTTGCGGCAGCAGTCTACGAGAGTAGAAAGTCTTCCAACAGGTGAGAAATGAGAACCTCAGAACGAACAAAAACCTTACTTGTTTTTAGTTGCGGTAACAGTTATGTCAAAGAACAACCTGATAATCTTATACCTTGGAGTTCCGGCTCGAACCTCGGCTATGTACGTGTTGCTTAACTGGGTTTGGGTTCTTAACAGCACAAAATCCTACTGAACTCGAGAGT
>JTDE01001847.1:0-11592 GCA_014338405.1 Paragonimus skrjabini miyazakii | reverse complement strand
GTTTCAGAGTGCGGACGTAGAAGGCACCTATATTAATTGGCATTCTAGGTCTAAGCAAGAGATGGGGGAGGCATGATGCTAAATGGCAACAGACGGAGCTTACCGGCTCAATGTTACCACGGTTAGCTACATCTGTTGTGGGACCTGTGGAGTAATTATCAGAAATGGAGGTTGGGAGGGGTCTGGGAACTAAATTTGATAGAACAGTGGGGGAGAGGTCAGCAGTAGCATGTTTTCGCCTATCCACCCTGCTGCATTCAGCAGATAGGGCGACCCGGTTTATATTGCGAGGCGGCCGATGCAGTATGGAATTACTGATTTGACTATTCATGGTTGTATGTGGGCTGAGATACGGCGAGGGCGCCCAGACCTAGACAGGAGAACGATTAGGGTTCTCAACCAAAGCCTGTGGCTCAAAAGCCTATACCGCAAAGCAGCGGGTGGGTGGCAGTGTACCAGAACTGGTACGTTTTCCGAAAGAAGATGCCAACCTCCTTCCAACCCCCAACCTGGAGGACCAAGAGACTGGTTTGTCAGACCTCTACCTATTGGCCTGCATGACATGAGTGATTCTATCAGTGTGGTGGCCATACCGTCCAGTTTATCCCAGTAGGTCATCGAGATGTGCAAGCCGTCACACCGCGTCAAGGTCCAGTCACGTTGTGACAGAAGCTCCTGATTTACCGCTCAATGGTGCTGTCTACACTGCTGTACGGCAGTGAAACGTGGACATTGTATCAGCGGAACGTGCGCAATCTGAGCCACTTTCATTTGCAATGTCTAAGACGTATCTTGAGTATTCGGTGGTCGGACATGGTTCCGAACATTGAGGTACTGCGGCGTACGGACATGAACAGGATGGAAACCTTGCTAATGTTGAATCAGTTTCGTTGGCTAGGCCACGTCCGTCGGATGGGCGATGACCGTATCCCGAAGCAAGTGTTGTATGGACAATTGAGATCAGGTAAGCGAAATCTTGGTGGTCAGAAGCTGAGATACCAGGATGCTGTGCAGGTAAGTCTTTCACGTTGTAAAATTGATCTTAGATGCTGGGAAGACTTAGCGTTGAACCGGACTGCTTGGAGGAATACAATTCGGACGGGCGTCCGCGAGTTCAACGAGCAGTTATTGCGCGGCCGAGAATGAAAGCGCGCGGTACGCAAAGGAACCATCAGTGCCATAGGTCGTGGTGACATGACTATATGGCGTTGAGATGTGTGCGACCGCGAATGCACTGGCCGTTTGGGATTAGTTGGTCACCAGCGTACTCGTAGTGCACTGTCGGCGAAGAGACAACGAGTACGTTAGTCTCAGGTAGGTCATATCAACATGTCCATTTTACTTCTGTTAATTATTGCATCGACAGAGACCATGGTCATTTGGCAACTAATCCGCTCCTCTTTTCAGAATCTTGGGTGTCTGTGATCTTCTACCTATTCTTCTCTTGGGCTTTGTTGGTGTGTTAAATGATGAATCGTCTGTTTGATCTTTTCGTAGATAAACTTTGAATTCTGTTTTTCAAATTCATCTCTACTCTAGAATGCATTAACATGCACTCGTATACTGAAATGCTTCTCGTATTACATTTCACACACTTTTCTTCCTAGTATAGATCTTGTCATTGCAGTCTCTCTCACTGTTTATTTTCCGAGAGATAAGGGTTTCCTTTTCGTGCTAACCATTCAATTGGTTAACCAGCATTGGCCGGCTGGACACAAAGGCCTCACTCTCACACCTACTGGTCTTATTCCTTCGGGTTTACACCGAATACGTGGTGTGTGAGTGGAACCACAAGTGGTGCAGCGCAAGCTACTTGGGGTGATGGTTTACAGCGCAAGCGTCCTTTGGCTTCGGCCACTGTCACAGGCTAATCCGTTTCGGATGCCGTCAACCAGGGCTGACGCTTTCTGTCGTGGGCTTTTGCCTCCCGTAATTCTTCCGTTCATTCGATTCCGTTGCGCGATGGCTCGTTGGGTGTGTTTTCAGACATACCTTTCTGCCTCGTTGAGGTATTCCATCGACTGTTGGAATACTCGTGCCTCCGATTTGGTCATCCAGTACAATAGGGAAAAAATGTGCACTGGCCAGTCCATACATTTTCTCAACTTTTCTCCGCCGAAGTACAATTGGAATTTGGTTTGTTGTTTAACAAGCAGAGCCAAAAGGATGTGAACGCTAGATACCTTAAATGATGAACTCCAGCACGTCCGAGATGTACTAAATCAAAATGGATAATCTCGATTCCTGAACAGAAACATGCAATCAATAGTGAAGAACGAAACTGTTCAGACAGCGGATAAAAGGCGTTTTTATTACTCCATCATATAGAAGTGAAGTCACCAGTAAGATTATCACCCGCCGAGTCCGTATTGCAGTTGAGAGTGCCTATCCTGTAGCATGGGTCACCTTGTCGTTCAATACCTGCCCGGCACTGGCGCCACACCTCAAAGATAACTTGTCCATGCTTTCTTCTACCTTTTTTGTTTACTCTCTCACCTGTTGTTGTCAAGCCGGTTACGTTGGGAGAACAACAAGGCGGTTATCAGAATGAATTCGTGAATACCTCTCGAAATAGCTTCGCAACGGTTTGAGTGCGATCGGTTCCGACTTAATTGACACTGGTCATCTAACAGAGTCGAATTAAGCCTTCGGAGTCATCTACAAGGTTCCGCAAGCCTACGCCACAGCTTTTATCACCGGCCGAGGTTACTGCCATTAGACTCTTATCTGTGTGTCCAAAAAAAGTTCGTGCAAACTCTACCTCTTTCTTGGCCAGTTACTCTTCGGACACTTGAAAACTAGGCAAGCATGGACCACTTGATATCGACGAACACATGTCGCACGGTAGGCACGTGTGGCCGTGTCACACATTCACCAACACTATCACCCTCCTCGAATGGACTGTGATCCTTCCTCCCTCTATGATTTTATTGACCCACATGAATTTTTCTAATTCTTCATATATACATCGCCTGTACCCTATGCAATTGTAAAAGCCCTATGGGAATTACTGAAAACAGCTGTTGGCATAATTGACTTCTTATGTATTCTCTGGAAATGTGGAAACGACTGAAACTTTCCACTCCGAACAGCCCGGTTTTGTTAGTGATCCACTATGTTGGTATTAACCATCACAATTTTATTGTCGAGATTCCCTATCAGGTCGGACTTGTTGGACAAGTTTGGCGTTTGTATCGGTAGCTCCTCGCTGACGGTACAATCGAGATTGAAGTCTTTTCACCAGGTCATTAACGTTGAATGGCACGAATAAAGGTCTTTAGGAGAACGGGCTAGACATGGAATAACCAACAATTACGGAGTGGAAAGAAGGTCATTTCCTGCAAGCCACGACAGTCCGGTGTATGGTATAGTCCGTAGATTTAGGCCGCATGGGCTTTTTCACCGTTAATCGCTATCATGCCTTGAACGTATACGGAGTATGACTCCCATTTCACGTAGGTTTATTCAGGTGAAATATATATATATATATATATATGATGGCGACAAGCACATCGTCTGCGACCAAGTTCCACAATACTGGATGACTGCATAACAGCTTCTCCACCCGTGAGTTGTACGAAAAGATGATAATAGCTAGTCGGCAAGCCTCTCCGAAAGGAGCGTCGGTTCTCTGCCAAGAGGATGACAGCACCGGTCTGGGCGAACGCACTGATCACAGTTTCATGGAAGTGGTAACCAAACTCAAGTTTCTCTGAAGCCAGCGCCTCATCCATTACCATGACGAATATTGAAGGAGATAGTGGATCACCACATGAAACATCGAGCTGAGAAGAGAGGAGACACACTTCTGGTGTGGTTGGTGTGTTTCGATATGAAAAAAAACCCACCGAGGTGGTATGCTAGCGATGGAGAAACACCAAATGTCTGGGCTTGCCTGATTTCTGAATCCTGTAAGAATGAATTGAAAGCTTTTGGCACGCTCCTAAAAACTGAACGCAGGCTGCAAGATGTTGGACAAGAATTCCGAGACAGCGCGTGAATTTGTGAAACCGCTTCATGACAACCATCACGGTGAAGAAATGCGAATTGAAGGGCGTACAATTGCACGTGCGTATTGTACAGGTCGGGTAGTGCCTTACGAAAACAAGGTGTTAATGTTGGGAGTACGATAACGGGTCCAAGCAGAGGCTAGATTGTACATTTTGCGAAAAGCGTAAGATATAAACCAGTAGAACGACCCCATGTCAGCAGAAGATTGAAATATTTTTCCGAAGCCCATGCTATCACGCGTAGGCAGCAACCTGTCGGAAATTGAAAAGGTTTTCTCCTGATCTTTAGAGCGAAGTAACCCTTCTTCAGTGGCCAGATCGACCAGAGAGCAATCAGGGGCAAGATAGTGAAATCGTCGCCAGTCGAAATGTGGCTGAGTCAACAACACTTTGGGCCAAAATTCGCGGTTGTTTAGAAGACCACGACTCCTCGTGTAAACTACTCTGCAGTTTCCGATAAAAAAGCTGTCGACTATTGCTTCCGTTGACGGTAGTGTTCGGACAGCTGCGTAGTTGACTCGCTGGGTCTGCATCTCAGTTATTACGTAAACAAAGCTGAAGCAATCCCGTTTTTCCGGCCACATTCGGATTGGTTGTGACCGATCTTGGAATTTAACTACCTAGCATATTACTGGTTTCAAATCTGGTCCGTTTGAATAGTAGATCCCTAATAGTCGTATTAGAACGTCTCTTTGTCCTTATTTCGTTACGGACTCCATAAATCTGTTATCACTCACAAGAATGGCTAAGATGTTTTTTATTCACAAGAATGGCTAAGATGTTTTATTTACTCGCGCATTTTTGGAATACTGGATGCATAAAGCACTCCCTGCGGTCTTTGAATCATTGGAAGCAGACAGTTCCCGGTTTGTTTGGAATTGTAACCAGTGATCCAACCAAATACTGCCCCTCCCGATAAACGCGAGATAAAAGTACTACAAAAGTTCCCCCACGAGGAAGGCCTATGGCATTTTGATGATTTAGGCAGTAAAGAAAATATTAAAGACGCGTTTGACGAACTCACTGAGGTGTAGGGAACGTGCCAACCTAGGCATATTGCGAGCTATTGTTTCCGAGGTTGCATCAAGCTCCAGATGAGGGTGTGAACGATTTTACTGCTCAAATTCAACAAGTTCTGTCTGGCTACTGTTAAAGTTAGGCCTATTCTACCAAATTCGAAGATAAAATGGCCAGTCAGTTTTTGATTACGGTCATCTAGAGCGGACAAGCACGTAAGACTATTGTCAGGAGGTAAATATACTTTAAACTTTATACTTTAAACCAAAGATAGACGATGGGAAGACGTTACTGAATATCCAACCACGTCTCCCCAACAAACACACAGGAACCCGTTTGGATTGTTGATAAATCAACTGGTGGGTCGCCGACATCCAAACAAATAATTTACTTGCTATTCATGGCGGAACCAACACTTTCCGATCAACGAGTATCGCCATAACTTGACAGTCTGTCACGTGTGGAAAAATAGGAAATCTAGATCGAGTGCGCCGCACCAAAGTAGAAGTCTCAGTCGGTCAAGGTTATACTGAAAGCGACCCTGTGTCTAACAGTTTGAAGGGCTATGACAGGTAGCTGACAACCTCCACCTTATTATGTGCATCTGAAATTCAAGGGATAACACGTTTGTAGGGAGACCGACACTCACCATCACTATTATAGACAGCAATACACCAGTCGCTCTCACTGACGCTTAACTGCTATACAACCATGAAAACAGCAAGCCCTGGTAGGAAGAAAAAAGGAGAGCCAGGGAAAGGATCTAACTACTAGAATAACAACGTGTATACTAAGATATTCAATGTCGAAATGCCTACACTTCGCAAACAACAGCCTCCTGGTGAACGACTTTAATTCTCCGCGCCAGGTCATCATCTGTCCACCTCGCACCTTACGCCAGTCGGCCGCAGCATCGGTAAAGAGTGATCGGTGTTGCAGACGACCAACTGGCATCCACATTGCATGGCTTAGCCATCCAATTGTGTAAGCAGCCACAACCAAATACCCGCTTTCCCACCTCTCGGTTGCTTACTGGTTGATGCCACCCGATACGACCAAGAGAACACAAACATTGATGGTCAAATACCTTAAGACGGTTCACGTCTTCTACTCTCGGCGGTCAAGTTTCGAAGTCGTAACGTAATACAGCCCTCATCGTCGCCTTATATACGCGACCCCTAAAGTCTCACAGCGATTTCTGTCTTTCGTCCGAGATGCCGTACATTGGCGAATACCGTCTTAGTCTTTGAGATACACGCTTCTATTCCATTATCTACATTGCTGGCATCGCCAGCAGTCCAACGTTAAACCTATGTAATCACAGCAACCTTGTACAATCACTCTGAACTTTGAGGCTGCAAAGTGCAGGGCGAGAAACACCGTCTAGCATTGTTTGTGCTACCTGAAAGTTACCAAACAATTCCTTATCAGCAGTATCGTCAAAATCACTCAGTCTTTTAACAATTAGGAGGTCCAGAACAGTATCTTGTGATCGCCGCAGACAGTCTTCCATATGAGAAAATTAAACAGAAATTGTGAAAGTGGACATCCTTAACGTATACCAACCCCGGTGCTAAGACTGTTAGACGGTTCACCACAAAAACTAACCTGAGGTGGAGTATGAGAATAAAATTTCGTCAGTATGTTCCCACACTTGTTCGGTATGCGTTTAAACGACTTTAAAAGTGTAGATCGATCCACCGAATCAAACGCAAATTTACAATCAAGAAATACGGCAATTGTTGGCTGGTGGTACGTGTGACGTTATTTCGGAATTTGGCAAAGATTGGAAGTTTGATCAACACATCCCTTTCCAGGACGAAACTCTGCCTCTTCTGCTCTTATGTCTGCTTCCCTAGCAATCACCGAAGTCAAGGTAACTCTCTTATGGCTTTCGTAGGAGCACCGGACACTTCTCGCATACAGAAACCACTCCCGATGGACCTCAGCACAGTGGGATGTTCTCTATCGTTCAAACAAGTTGAAACAACCAATTCAAGGTCGCCGATCACGCCTCTCTACCTTGTTTGAAGTGTCGGCAGATCATCTACGCCAGCGGCCCAATAGCGTTTAAGAGCCGAAATTCAATTGCGGACCTCAATTTTAGTCCCCAATCCACTGATTAGGATGCTAAATCCAAGTTTGTGGCGGAAATATAGTAGAAACATGGGGCCAGCAAAACTGACTCTCAGTGTTCTGCCCGGCGCCCTAAATTTCTGGACTTATTACGGATGAGTGAGCCATCTACCTCGCAGATAGCTTCACCAACTGACGATCACCTTGAACAAGTAGCACGGATAGGCTGGAAGAGTCTTCCAGTGTTCCCTGAAGCAAGTGATTCCAATTTCCTTAACTTTCACCATTAGCCAAGGACCACGACTGCCGATCAGGTTAAGCTTCAGCTTCCCACGGATATTTCTCCCGAATCTGATAAATGCTCCACTGGGGACGACAGGCCTGAATGTAGTCCCGCAACTCATGACTAACAGATGTGATCTATATGAGACGAAGTCTGATTCGGAGAAGGGGGACACCAAGTAAAAAATTACGCGCACGATGTCTAAAACCAGTGCTAGTTAAAACTAGCTTACGTTCAGCGAATGGTTGCAACAGCCGCTCACGATTATCCATGCGATGTGATGTTATCCCAAACGTGACACCTAAACGAGACCCTTCCTTACTTGGACATTCACATCTCCAGCCAGAACGACTATAACAGAGTTACGTGTCCATTTAAGGAGAGCAGCTAGATCCGAGCAAGAGACGTTCATGACGTCGAGGTCGCTTCAGTCAGCTGGAACGTAAGCAGACACAACGAAAGGATTTCCTGTCCAGATCTGGCCTTAAGAAAACGTGCCAAGAGGATGGCATAAACGTCTACTGCTAACAGAAGTTCAATAGGCCAATGCGATTGCGACTGTCGTACTGAGGACTACACCTATTCCTGTCTGACTGGTAATGGTGGTTGTGGAGATACCTGCAGTATACAACCAGTATCCTGTAGATAGTGAGGGTGCCGTCAGTTTGATACGTTGACTACTGTCCTGTATCCTAATCTCTGAAATGTAGTAGATATCGACACAACGAGTCAAACATACGTGTCAGAACGGCCTGTTGACTTCTCTACTATACGGTGCGAACACTGAAAGCATTCTAGGTCTAGGCAAAGGACAAGGGAGGCTGGGTAGTAAGAGATATGCATTACCGAAGTAACGTTATCGTGATTTATAAGCCGCGGGATATGTGAAGTATTTATAAGAAATAAGGGTCGGAAGGGCATTGGGAGTCGAACTGAATGGGATGGTGTGGGAGGGGTCAGTAATGGCATGTTTTTGCTCATCCAGCTTGCTGTATGTACCAAATAGGGCGACCCGGTTTATACTGTCAGACGACCGATACAGTATGGAATTAATGGTATTGGGAATATTCATGGTTGTATGTGGACTGATATAACGCCAAGACGCCCATTCCTAGGCAGGAGAACGATTGTGACTCTTAACCAAAGCCTTTGGCTCAAAAGCCTACAACGTAGGGCAGCGGGTGGTTGACAGTGTACCAAAACTTGTATTTTTCCGGAAAAAGATGTCAATCTCCTTCTACCCCCCAACCTGGAGGACCAAGAGACTGTGGTTCATCAGGCCTTCACCCATTGGCCTGCCTGGTATGATTGACTCTGTCAATGTAATCGTCACATCACCCAGTTTGGCCCTGTAGGTCATCCAGATGCGCACGCCGTCACATCGCACCAAGATTCAGTCTCATTGTGACGGAACGGCGATTAGTGCCTTGTCCGTCAGAAATTTGTTCAGACTCTCCGCACAACAGTCAACTTTGAGCAAGCACAGTGGACAGCTAATTCGGGTGCTGGAAAAGTGCACAGCCCAAGTCCAACATGGCAACGAAAAGCGAACTATGGAGATGCATGCAGTGATTCAGGACTGCCCAAGCCTACTTGGCCGAGATCGAATGAGAAGTTCGCCATACATTTTGGACAGGGTAAAAACGGCTGCAGGACGACGGATACTTTAGAATGTCCTGTCCCCATTTTCGAAGAAAAACTTGTACAAATGGGAGCAAGTTTGAGCAATGCGTGTGCATGGGTGGATAGTCGTGAATAGCTGGTCGATCAAAACGTGAGTTCCGAACTGCACTGAGATGAACATATTTCCTCATGTGCTTGCCCATTGTTTTCACTTCGTCGACTCAAATAAGTGCTGTAAACCTTCGAAAGGATACGCTGGTTCGTCCTCGTGCTCTTGACAAATATCGAATTCTCTTCTTGGTAATAGTTAAGGCAGAAAATCTCGGTCTCGAAAATACCGCGACTGCCCCGTAATTCGCTCCCAAGACAAACCAAAAGACGAGTGCAGGAATCAGCTTTGTTCCGCCCCAAGAACGTGTGCGAACATGAAAAAATTACAAGGTATTTATATGGTGCATAGTGACCTAAAAACATTTTCGAATCAGAAACTAAAAGGACAGTTACCGAAAAAATTAGCTAGGGTCACTAGGCCACCAATGAGCATACCGGAATAAAGGTCGGACAGGTAAAAAATAGCCAAGGCTACCTCTCGACCGTTCTGGACAGTTCCGCCCACTCTGATTGGATTAATCGTTTTTCTCGAGGAGGGAGGCGGTTTTGGACGGAAAACTGGACTCCTTTACAATGAGTAACGATTGCTCCACACACAGACACAAGGCTGAACCGCCATGTATGAAAGTACAATATAGCCTGATAAATCGGATTTTTCAAGAGCCTCTATAACCGAGTGACCCTTGTTGAAGGATTCCCCAGCCTCATCCCACAGGTAAGTTAGGATACCCAATTAGTATAGCCAAGCGCGAACACAGGTTTTATTCCAGAGGCTTTTCCGTTAATCAATCCCCACGATTTATGTTGGACTCTTCAGGATAAACCCTTTTCGGTTACCACATGAATTGTTTAGAGGAATTTTTTCTGTAGCACATGGTAGTTCTGAAGGATTTCCCTGAGACCCAGCGTTTATATGTGGGCTACAATGTCGCCAGTACCACTAATTGCCATCATCACAAGTTGAAAATGATTTGGAAAATCGATAGGGATCTGAGACAGCCCTTGCACCGTGCGATGCCTATGAAATTGGATCCCATTAGGAGCTGACAGTTAGGAAGTTGCACTCCAAACTTATACGATAGGCTTGTCTCAATGGATTGGGCCAAATTCTCAAGCGTCAGTCGATGTAATATGTGCCAACACTGTCTAGTAAACTGATGAATGGGACAACGAAAGAAAACACTACAGTCTGCGCGTATGCTTTAAAAGGATCGGAAAGGGACACGACATAGATAACTAGCAATTACGTAACCTACCTAAAGTCAGGCCCGAACAGGTAAGGAAGAGTACCGAATAGCGTGTTGAAGCGTATTGTCTGAAACTCATCATCATCATAGACGGCAATACATCAGTGGTTCACACTGATTCTTAACTGCCACACAACCACGAAGGAAAAACCCTGTATAAGAGAGAAGAAGGAAAGGAGAGAGGAAGGAGACTTAACTACTAAAAACAGCTACGTCTATATTCAAATATACATCAAGCCGCCTACACCTTGAAAGCAAACAACCGAGCTGTCTGAAACTTGTCAAACATGTTACTCTTGAACATTAGGGTAAGTCTCACACAACAGATTCTATCTACTTAACCAATTTTTCACACATGTTAATAATTATTACATATGCAACTACAGCAAGAGGACGAATGCATGTCAGCACCAGCGGACAGATGAACATCTTCCAAGATGACTGACACAATTAATGATGCGAACACTGGGCGAACCGGACACTACAGCCGACCGGTTGCGAAACACATCATGATGAGTCACAACATTGAGCTGAATAAGTTATTCTTATGTCGTCACGTAACTGCAAACTCTCAGCGATCAATGAAGCCTTGTTGATCAAATGACAACCAAAGGTGCATGCGTGGAACACAAAAATTTAGGTTCATAAACTACGTTGGCCATTACCGATTTACTATGCGCTAGGTGTATTATATATATACATATATATATAAATATTATATATATACCTCTCGCACTATACGCTTCTATGTTCTAATGAAACTGCCACTTCCGATAACAACCCCTCGGCATACTGTTTGAGTACAAAACCAGGGGGTTTTTGTGACTCTTCAAAAGTATAAGTTCCACAGGAAATTCACCTTTCGAAAGGACAGTTTAGAAAACAACTGGTTATTCGAGTTTTACTGACTAGGACTCCGGTCCTTCCAGGTGCAACCTTGTCAGACAGGCCAACGGGAGAAGTCAGACGAAAAGCGGTCATACTCATAGGATTGTACGTCGCACTAATTAAAACGTAGGAGTGCTTAGGTAATGAGGCACGATCCTATGGGCATAAAGCAGGACAATTTTCAGTTTCGGCACTGCTGTCTTCCGTATAAGGAAGAAGGGGGTTAGAAAAGGTACCCTCAAACAAAGAGCACTCCGATCGCCCAACGGTTGACCGTGACCGCCGGCGTATTATCCAATACGGTCGAAGACCATCTAGCATCTCCCAAAAGCCTGAT
>JTDE01001846.1:18250-118003 GCA_014338405.1 Paragonimus skrjabini miyazakii | reverse complement strand
ATTACTTGAGAGACACGTCAGATAGCATTAGTGGAAATCTTCATTTAGTGTAGTGGAACACTAAACCAACGTTTCTCAACGGACTATTGTGAGTTATTTGTTTTCCTTTTCATTATATTTTGACCTCATATTCACACCTGAGTTCACATACTGTTTTGATCCACTACATTCACATCGCAGAGCTACAGACAGCTATTGGTGCATTCTTTGGTGCCCTGGACGATTGTAGCCTTCCTGAGCAACCGAGCTCAACTGCGTGTTATAGTCTTTAACACGGACAGTCTTCAAGCGCGATCAGCGGTTCAGCCACCTCACTGTGATTGAATGGAATGTTCAGGTGGTTAGGTACGGTAACGTGAATCGGAATGGAAATTTACAATGTCCGTAACGGCAGAATAATTCAAATTCAGGTGATGCGCATTATCCAAATTGATCGCGACCATAGCTCCTGGATGTTATCGTTAGACTTGCACGAAGGGAATTGCAACCAAAACGTGCATATTGAGATAACCGCAAATAAGGGCATCTGCGTCATTTTTATCCATCTGAAAAACACAGCATGCATAATAATGTTGATAGAAAATCCAGGTGGGAGAAGACGGCTAAGTGATCAAACTCGTTAAACCAAGGACTCCCAGGCGGTTTATAGGGAAGCCCTGATATACATCGTTATGTCTGATTACACTTTTTCTATAAGTGCCTCCGTATAATTTTATATCAAGTTCAGCAGCACCTAAGAGTGCTTGAGTACCAGAGAGTACTCAGAGCTCTCCCGTATCCATTATAAACTCAGGTCTTTCCGTCATGAAATCATAAAAACAGCACGTTTCCGTACGTATGCACCCACAGATGTAATTGATCAACACCGGCGCAAGATACAATCCATCTACACTGAGGCGACTCCGTATAAGAAGCACAAACTTAAGCGACAATTGCCTTTTTAGTTATTCGTCGCCAAGCAAAACATGTATGAAAGAAAAACGTATCAGAGACGACTAGCACTCGAAGGATCAGACATTCGTAAAACTGATGTTAGTCAAGACAAAACGAAGTCGACTAACCATAACCCTTTTTTGATATATTTTAGATGCGTAATCTGGGGACTTCTCTTTCGGTACCTTTGGTAGCGATTTTGGGTGTCGTTGGCTCAAACATTTTGATCATACAACGAAATGGCCTGGGACTCAGGAAGGGGGTGATGGTTAACTACTGAAGACAGAATTATGTAACTTCACATGAACAGCGGCATGGAAATACATTCATGATATTCTAGTCGGCACCTCTCATAGCTTCTGGTCTACAGGCAAAGTGTTCTCTTTGGGGTATCAAAGATGTCCATTGCTTTATCTGTTTGTCTTCTGTTCGGAGGGTTCTGATTTATGCAGGGTAGTTATCACAATCATATGGCAACACCGCGGTTACGTAAAACTTGAAAAGGTTAAAAATATGGAAGAAACGACAGTTGGGTGCCGGATGATGAGTTATCGCTGGACAGGAGGTGCAACATAATAATGGGTTGCACTCATCAGCCAAGCATTGACTCGCATACCGTAAAACGTTTGCTGCCCCCCACTTTAAACTCGGCCACACAAGATGCCTAACCAGGCAATTTGTGTACAGTGCCTACGGCCAAAGCGAGTATCCTCCTACATACAATCTTGAAAATAATCCCGCGTGTATGTGGATTTATACCTGTGTATACAACCTAACTGCACGATTCATAATACCAGAGGATGCGACAACCAAGTGGTCACCGCACTATAATTAATGTAATGTGGAACATGTGGGCTGCAACTGTGAAATAGTCCATTAACCAACGAGGATGTCATCTAGGTTGTCATACTAGATTAAAAAAGTTCAGTCGGGCAAAAAGGATACCGACGTCGCCGCAGTCCTCTGTGTTACCACTACCTGTTGTAGTCTCAGTAATAACACTAAGAAGACTTTGGAAAAATCTTCAGTCATGCGCTATCCAGACATTTTTTTGAACGGATCGCGGTATAACTATGAGCTATTTCAGATGGAGGGTTGTTTCACAGACTTCCTACCCGGTGACATGGTTTTTCCAATACGTCTAAGCAAAATTCGTTTTTCTTTAATCAACAGCTATGCTCTCTGAGGTAGTCCTGCGGCACCAATAGCAGAACAGTAGAACGCCCAACCGTCCCAAGAGTGATCGCTGAGTACTTCTTCCGGCTCACTTATGAAAACTGTACGGAAGGTTATTTTGTGTAGTACTTTGGAGGCAGTACGCGTAACAAAATTATTAAAGGGTTATTTCCATTGAAAGCGCGTATATTTTTTATACACTGGGTTTATTTACATCAGTCCTCGATAATTTTAAGTGCACTGAATTCACGATTTCGGTCATCCTTGTTTCTATCCCACGGGGAAAATGAGCGATCGAGTATTGCAAGGGGCCTTGTGGTATTCTTGCATCCTAACGTTAATCGTCTGACTAAACTCGTTCATCAGGAATCTACCGGATATAGCTCCGGGATACATACAATCAGCGTTATGAAGTATATGCCAGCCAGTGCACCTGTTTTTCTATAACATCTCGGTAGGTGGCGTTTGTGAGGTTCATTAATAGATTCAGACAAAAGTTACTTGGGAACGGCTCCGTGGATCACTGAAAGTGTTGTGGAGGACTGCATTGTGTACAAGAGCGGCCTCATCCGTTCCGGATCCTTCAAGTTCCATGATGTCTCAGCAGTTTTAACTGGAAGCACATCAGTAGTTCAAGTAGCGGGTCAACAAATCAGTTATTTGAACAGCTTACCTCTTTTATCACAAACACCGACATCGTCACGCTGATTAGGCTGGAAAGGACGGTCAGGGAGGTTATTTGCTCGGTGGTTCCTGAAGGTCGGTTGTTCTTAGAAGCAATTCGATCTACGCTGCAATATTTGAGGGTAATGATGCCCAAACTGCTTTCAAATGCAAAGACGCTGCCAGAATTTTCACGACAATATTGTTCTGAGTTCACTGACGGTGGTAAATGTATTCACTTTGGACTGAGATAATGGATCATCCACGATGTGCGTGGCCGATGGTAGAAAACCTGAAGGTTCTAGATCCGCAATCACATATGAGTAACGCAACTCTTCAGTGTTTCACGTCTATGTTTGTGGCCTATACTTGGACGACTCACAGCCCCGACTGCACTAGTCTTAAAGAATTTTTCTGCTGCTTGACTAAACCCGGTGATGTTACCGAATTCCTGGGATGCGTTGCTAAAACCTTGGCAATTTCATTGTAGAGTTTCTTCATCTCTGTCCGCTTACATTACTCACGTGTTGATGGTTATATATGGTATTGTTGGCTGAGCACATACAGTAGCATTTTGTCGAATGAGAAACGCCTGTCGGATCTATTAAAGTTCGTCTGTTACGTTTGTTCTCTTTTGTCTAGAATGACGCGGAACGGTGAATCTGTTGAGGTATGTATGGTTCATTTGTATACAGCCGATCCTTAATTAGCCCTTGTTTGTCTTTGGTGTGTGCAGTAAACGATCATGACGAATGTTGTACCATAACTGCAAATAAAATGTTTACTTTATTCCTTTTTATGATTGCCATTGTATATCTATTAAAAACTTCCTTCTTGGTGTTGTTTGGCACGTTCTCATCTTCATATGTACCCGACTGCTTTAATGAGATCATTTTTCGTTGACTGGTGGCTGTTTGTGAACACATGCTTGGCTGCCCCATTTTGAACTCCTTTGCTGGATAATTTTTACGCCCGGTTGATTCACATTCAAGGTGAGATAGCACCTTTGTTGCAATTACATTAAACAGGACCGTATAAATTCCAATCCTTTCGATCGCCTTTTCTGACGTTTTTTGAACTTAGAAGTTAGTCCCGTTAATCCGACCGTCTGGATAAGCGTTATTAGAATTGTCGAATACGCGTTATTGAGTGATTTATCGTAAATCGCCAGGAACGATTTAACATCCCGTTGGCTATTAGATGTATGAGAAATTCACTGGCGCTGGGATAATTGTAGTCGAAAAATGGTGTTTTCAACAGGCAACTACCGCTCAAAGGTAGATACCGATTCAACAAGAGTATTATGTTGGCGGCCTTTCGAAAAGTGGATGTCATCTCTTCGTTCAATTTTGTGCACATTGTTTGTTTTGCAATGATGGAACGAACGAGGAATTTATAGAGAGCAAGCACGTTGATAAGGGAATTTGCATCCGATTGTTCGTAATGAGACAGATCAACATTATGCATGCAATCTTTTGCCGACCTCAAACTGTATGGACGACTCGACTACTATTGGGCGCTCCCATGCGAATCGTATATATGAATATGCCCGTCTCACAACCTTTCCTCAGTACAATGGGAAGGATGCGTGCATTTACCTGGCGAGTAGGAAGTAATGGGTGGCGCGCAAACATTAACTCCGGTGATGCCAACATAAACTGGTCACTTTGTATATGCATGCATTACGGAAGACTTAACAACGCTGTGCTGGCGACCGGGCTGCCCACGCTGATAACCAATATGGCTTGAAAACGCATTTGTATACGTCAATTTGTCATATGTTTTGACTTCTTTAACAACATGGTGGAACATAGTGATCTAAATATTTTCCATTGCTGATAGTTGTATTCATCCAGCATTAGCAGTTACCACGAAGGCAACCAGTGTAAAAAGTTACGCTTGAATTCTCATGACAGCTTCATATTTTAAAAAGGTAGGCACACTTGGAGGTGTGAGAGATTAAAAACTGTACTGTATATCACCATTTCTAGCAATATTCACGTTATCTTTGCGTCACTTACTCCTCGATCAATTAGACTTGCGAAGTTGTAGAAGTTAATGATAAGACTTTAAGCAACCTGCAAAAGTCATGGGTTACTCGAAATGGTTTTGCATTCTGACTCGCACTAGGCTCGACGACGCAGCACAAGTTTCTTCTAGGTGACATGAAAACCCTGCTAACTTAAAACGTTACAAGGCAAAAAGTGTAACGTGTGAAAAATGACGTTTAGTTAACTGTCGTCGAGTTACACAAATGTTTCGAACCTAGCGTACAAAAACTAAATCTTCCTCGGAAATCTCTCAGACATATTCCCGTCTGATGCTACGGACATAATGAACCGTGGTGTGTTCATTTTGCTAAAACCAGTTACATCATTTTTCAGATTTTTGTGCTGTGTTTGATTAGGTTTGAAGGTTGGCCCTATGTTTTATTATACTCTTTAAAAGAAACTGCATTGGTCATCTTTATTCTTACACCAGCTAGGCAAGAAGCATGAATCGGGGACACACAAACGAGTCCCACTCTGGGTGACCCACTTTGTTTAGCACAAATCACCGCGGACACGAAGCTAACATAACCTGGTAATCAAGCGATGGTCCGCAGTAACTAAATCCAACCAGAGTGTCTTGGCACCAGTTGGTCCGGTATAAAATTGAAGTTAGGTGTTGTTGTTGCGAAACGCAATGAAGTGTTCTGTAGGTATTGCAGCACTATTGGGGAGTCTGTCCAAGTTACAACATTGCTTACTGGAATTATCTATTCACGAATCAGCTTGGACGACAGAACGAAACCGGAAGCAGTCATCTGCCACATGCCACCACACGCTCAGAGCTCGTTGGTATTCAAAACTATGGAGTCCAAGATTTCGGCGGTCAACAGGTTTATCTTCATTGTGAAAATGTTCAATGGCTTCACTACAGCCGTAACATCGTTCAAAGTTCATCTGCCACAACTCTGGCTTCGGATATTGAGTTGAATGACACCAGACAGTCATCCATGTAGAAGCTGTCTATGGTAGAAACTTTTACTGATTATCCACAGCTACTCTTTGTAGTGCCAAACTAGCACAAATTGGCGACGATGTCGCTCCAAAGGTGTGGACTTTCAGCTCGTAAGTATCCGGCTGTCCTTCAAACGAATCAGAACCTCACTCCGATTGCGACATGGCACTCACACTTGCAGGAACATCTTTTCGATGTCAGCAAGGACTACCACCGGGTATTTGCGAAAACGCATGTGTGCTGTCAACAAATTGTTATTCAAATCCAAACCCTAGAGTAAGAGTTCGTTGAGGGGCATTTCCCCGTTGTTCAGCGGCACAATCAAAGACTATCCGCACCTTACCGGGCTTATTCGGCTTGGGTGCATGTTGGCATGGCAAGTACCATCTCTGTATCGTAGGTGTAACGTTTAACTATGTAACCGTTCTTGATGTATCAAGGCCGAATAACCAGCGTTTGGTTTTGGGTCTGGAATCAACCATCTCTTCAACGCAACAAGGCGTTTCTCAGCCAGGTCTTTATTGTTGTGCAATACCCAGCTATCTTGTCTCCACGGAAAGCCTACCTCATAGTGGCCGTCCTTAAATATTACACTGATCTCAGTCATAGTTAATGCTTGTTTGTCTCCCACAGAAAGCCCTTTGTCCTCCGAAGTGCTTCCGTCGGTGAAATATAGCCCGAACACCCTTCGAATAAAATCGTCCAGCGAGATCTGACGTGGTTCGACGAGGTTTACACAATGCTCATTACGGGGTATGGTACAACACGGACCTCGGAGACTCCAGCCGAAAATGGCCCTACTCGCAGACGGCTGATTGCCACTGCCCAGTCTCTGTTCCAGTACCCAGTGTGCCTCAGGGACGCCGCATCCTTTTAGATTCCTTAGGCCGCTTTCAGTTCAGATATCAAGTGAAAAGTCTCTCATTTGAGCCTATTTATCTACTTCAGATTGTTGAACGACGTCAGCCTGCGTCGGTGGCTTCTGTTTCACCGTATAAACTGAACCAGCTGTGATAGAATGCTTCTGGTCCAGGGACTGAAACTCAACTGATACATTATTGCATGGTGTTGCAAAAATTTCGTGTAGAGTACGGATCATCATCTGACAGAGCCGTCTCTTCAAACCAATTGCCCTTGCAATAGATTCATCGAGCAACGTAGCGTCAGAACCATTACCCAAAAGGGCGTACGCCGTAACCGACGATTCTGAACTAACCAACCTTATCGGAACAAATACTATACACACACCGTTTCGGTTGAACATCGTACCGCACAAGGACGGCCTCACCTTCTCCTTACCCTGTTCAGGCTTGTCCTTATGGACCAGTGTATGATGGCGTCGACCGCAACTCAGTATCTCATACCGTATATGCAACCTACAAGACCTCGCCACATGGTCCGCTTTCAAGCAAACAAAACAGCGTCCGATGTTCTTCAGCGGTGCTTTACGTTGCTTCAAAGATTTACTGCTAAACCAACTACAGTCAGATATATTGTGGTTGCTCTTACAAACCGGACACTGCAAGTTCACCCCCTCATGAGGTACACTCACTCCAACGTCGCAACTTGACTACCTGACTCCAGAGGGTCCAGCGGACGTTGGGTTACTTGACTTACTTTCAGCGCGATCGGCCAACTGGCCATACGGACTAGCGCTGACTACCACTCTTTTCCCCGTAAAATTTAATACGACTCTAAAGGTAGGTTCCCTTCCACACACAATTATGCCCTCAGCAACTTCTGCCCATCTTCCTCGTAAGTGGTTAGGTAATCGCCTAACCACTTTGATGAGGTTGGTTGAGCAGTTTAGTTCTGCACTGCAATATAGTTGAATCGACATCACTTGCCAGTCCACTCGCCCGGCTGGTCCACGCAAAGCATCGACAGCGCTAACGACCAATTTAGGACCCATGAAAACTTCCTTACTTACCGCTTGCTTAATATCATGTCGGCGGCCAAATTGTTGGTGCAAAATTCTCATAGCCTCTGTAAACCCCACCCCCTTTGACAAGAGCGTGCGGTGCTTAATTTTCCGTTTCGCCCTACCACGACAATACTACAACAAATAAAAGAGCTTCCATCCCTCGTTGATCAATTTATCTGCCACGTGATCTTCCAAATTTTTGACAAAAGTAAGGTAATTTATCGGGGTCCATCGAAACTGTCCAGTTCAATCTTCGGAAGACTGGCTCCAAGAACCAAAGGTCTGAAATCCCGCTTTGACAACCCAGCGGGATTCAACGTAAGGGTGTTTGTTCCTGAGACCCGATGTTGAACGGAGGGGCTGATATTACCCCTTGGCGTTATATCAAACCTAGTCCAGACTGCCGGGACGGGTTTAATTTCCACAGGCCTACGGCGCCTCTTACAGAGCTCGAGTAGTCTACGTATCAATTCTAACACCTCTGGCTTTAAGTTCAGTTCTTCTTCCAACAGATCATCAGAAACTTTATTAGAAACATTCATCAGAGTATGATTAAGCCAAACAGGAAAAACAACAGAGGACTTAGACACACTCTCCGTCTTCTGCTGTGTTGCCACCGTTCCCATCGTACCCCCGGGCCGTATCCCTGCTTAGACCTTGGGGCTTCAAACAAACAACAATCATGATTAACAACACTCGGTTCAAGTGGAATCCTATCATTAATAAAGGTTTTAGAAACACTTAAATCACTTGGCATGGAAGAATCGTTCGTAAACTTCAAAGAATTAAGGTTAATAGAAATGGGAACGTCAACATAGGTGTGAGTGTTCAATTGGTTCTCGTCCGGAAGGGGAAGTGGTTCATGGGACATTGCCGCAGCCTCGAGTGACAGAGAAGCGCCTGATCTCCTGGTGGCAGACTGCTGGTCCAGTGAAGCAGGGTCAGCCTCGATAACACCATAATTTAAAACAGTTATATCCCTTCAGTAATTTGAACAAAATGGTGAGAAGACGAACACTGGTAGATGCTAGCATTTCGTATTGGCTCGTCAGTACTAAATAACCAATAACACGGGAACCTTTCAATTTAACGTCTACAGTACTTCGGGGGGTATGAACAAAGAAAACAACAATAACAAAAACGTCCAATCGTGTGATCTGAATGACACTCACTGAGACTTAGGACCATGGTAACCTCAGGTTCACAAATAATTGTTTTTGTACACACAACACAGGTTTGAACCACAACCCACGGTTTCTAAAATTTGCTGAAGCCGTCGCGATAAACCGGTTCAAACCTGTGTTGTGTGTACAAAAACAATTATTTGTGAACCTGAGGTTACCATGGTCCTAAGTCGCAGTGAGTGTCATTCAGATCACACGATTGAACGTTTTCGTTATTGTTGGTTTCTTTGTTCATACCTCCCATGTATTGTAGATGTTAAATTTGAAGTTTCCCGTGTTATTGTTTATTTGGTACTGACGAACGAATACGAAATGCTAGCATCTACCAGTGTTCGTCTTCTCACCGTTTTGTTTAACACCATAACTGTCAGGACCGGTGGCAATTTCCACGGTGTCCGACTTCGTCGTTCTCATAGAATTCTGGAATTCCACGACAGGAGAGCGTTGCTACCCGTCCTCGTTGAAAGGCAGAGTATTCGAGTCAAATATTGAGGTATTCGAGCACTGCTGAATTGTTCGTTAACGCTTCAAGTTCACACCGAGTTACGCGTAATCTGTTGATCCAAAAATGCATTTTACAACATCCAACCACAGAGAAGATAATTAATCTTCGAAACGGTCAATGAGAAGGCACCGGTAAAACTGAATTTAATCCGATGCTAATTGAATTATTGTACAAGAAAATTAAATCTCACCTCGATTGTGAAAATTCCTCGGAAAATGATAAGAGAATGTGCCCGTACAACAAATCTGACAACTAGGCACCGCTCAGTAATGGGAATGGTAAACGGAATTGAGCTCACTCAAGCAAATGGTCATTGGTTGGGTCGGAGCAAAACGATTATTCACGCATGGAGAAATGACGGGAAATATAAGCAACTCAATAAAAAATAAAGGTCTTATTTTGACGTTTAGAAATATACAAGGCTCAGACTGAATAAGAGTAAAGGAAACGGTTGCAGTTTTTGTTGTAGTAAGACTAAAGATGATCAACGCAGTTTAGTTCGAAGGAAAATAATAACACTAGTCAAATAATGCACAGCAATCTCAAAAGTGATGTAACAGACCTTAACAAAATCAACAGTCGTTTTGTCCTGACCTGACCAATGACCATTTGTTTGAGTGAGCTCAATTCCGTTTATCATCCCCATTACTGAGCAGTGCCTAGTTGTCAGATTTGTTGTACGGGCACATTCTCTTATCATTTTCTGAGGAGTTTTCATAATCGAGTTGAGAGATTTAATTTTCTTGTACACTGGTTCAAATAGTGTCGTATTAAATTCAGTTTTTACGGGCGACTTCTCACAGACCGCTTCGGAGAAAATTCTTTTATCTGTCGTTGAATAATGAGGAAGACATTTGTTGGATCAGTAGATTACGCATAATCCGGTGTGAACTTGAATTGTTAGCGGCCAACTAAATATGGTGCCTAAGCACAAAGATGAAGTATGAATTTAAGTTGTATAACACACGTTCACAACCCATCGTTTATTTAGACTATGCTCATAAATCAATGAAAGGCGTAAGTAGAGAGCGTTCCCTGTAAACAGTAAAAATTCTCCATCACCACGATAACACGAGACTACGCTCGGCGTAATGGCATCTCAAGTACGGCGGGTGCTGGATGTCTTTGAAACGCTGCCATCTTTTACCAGCTTAATAGCTTCCAGGCATGCACACTGTGACGCTTACTATCCAAGTTAGTCAGCTGGACAATCATAAGTCCAGAAAAACGCCAACACGATGCATCTTCAAAAACGGAACGATGAACGACTTGAAGGAGTCGAGTAGTGAGACCATTTTAAAACTTTCAACTTTTTTCATTAGATGCCATAGATGACCTTATACAACACAGTGTTTGGATGCGTGAGGAATTTCTCGCATTGAAATTGGAAGTGAATGTTTCGAACCTCCAATAAGCAACTGAAAGTCCGTCGAAAACTCCGCCATTCTCGGCGCGAACCTGCATGCAGACGTTGGAGGCGATTTAGATGTAAGTATGAAGTCGGGAGACAGGGATATACGTGTGTAGTTGTTTTCTGTGCTTTCTACTAGGTTACCGTCTCACAAACTGTTTGCAATGAGCGCTGGGGGAGAATTGATAGATGATTGTACCGGCAACACTACGAAGAGAGTTATGACCGATGCTACAACAGGAAAAATAATCTGAATGGGAGTCAATAATCGCTTGTCGTTTGCCTCCATACAATTGGCTTATGCTTCCGTCGGCATTTATACTGTTAAAAAATCACTAGCTTCCAATGCAGGTTGCACAGTGAAAAGGGAGTATCCAAGCGTGTCGCAAGCAAACATGAAAGAAATAATTTAAGGATGAAGACGTTAGGCATGATTGAAGGTGAAGAAGTAATCCATCAATATGATGTATTACACAAACATTACAAGTGGCAGCCTACCTGTTGAATATGCTACATTTGTTGTAATCCCACATATGATGACTGATGAAAAATACCTGTTTATGCGCATTTTCAACGTTCTTAAGGAGGCTGAACCTTTTGGTGTTCATATGTTGAAAGAACAGGGTGGCTTATAACCTGGCTGGGCCCATTTGGCGATTAAGGTTTGTGCGGTGCTAAATAAACTGGCTTAATACGACCGTGCAACCTTTCCTCTCGCAGTTCCCTGAGCGTCCTAAATGAAATGGACCATGAAGTAGAAAAAAGAGGAAGGTGGTTCAAAGCTCGGTTTTGACACAATATGGTCACGATAAAACAAAATCACAAAATGTTTTTCAAATAAATCTTGGAAAATGAACCATTTCTCTGGAAAATGGACCCTTGCCAACAGTTTGCACATAAATGCTATTGAAGCCCGATCACTCGAGATGACCGATAAAATTGTCCTCCTTATGCCAATTTATATATTACTGTACGTGCCACCATGAGTGATACCCGAAATATCCCAAACATGTTACAGAAGGAAACAGGCTCCGATAGCCAACGGAAACTATCCCCTCTGTGGTTATGATGAACACTTACAACTCAACCGCTCTGCTCGGAATGCTACACGCTCCAGTGTGTGGTGAGAAGGACCTAGTAGGGAAAGTCTGTCTATCAAGTAGCTTGAAAGGGCCAGTTGTCTCCTGTGATCGCCTTCCGATTTCCGAAATTATCATTGCGACGGCTGACGCCTTTGTTTCGCGATTTCTTTCCTTTGTTAAAAGCGATTGGAAAGGACTGTATGGCTTGACTATATTTTGGGCTTCCATGGGGCTATGACTCGGTCGATGTTATTCAAAGAAAGATGGAACATCCACAACTGCCATAATCAAAAACCAACCATCCCCAATATTTTGTCCGGCGAACTTCATCGGCATTGTTTTGTCCTCGTCACGTGTAAACTACCAGGGAGCAAACAAATCTAGCTGTCAGTGCTGTACAGACTACTTACATATATTCATGTTTGACACCGCTACCTACATTTTCACAGAGATCGGCTTGGCTTGCTCGGCGGTACGTACGTATCATTTGTCTTACCTGCTCTGCTGTCGGTTTGACCTGAATCAATCAGAAATTTTCCAGACACTCATGAGAAAGCAGAGATGCAGTATCTAATGTCACACTGCATAGTTGCGAGGATTAGAAATTTATACGCGAAGACCTATACGGACGCATCTGAGATAAAGCCATCAAACCGTCGATTTTGTTACAGTGCGCTTAAATCGTACTTATCCGCAGTAACATAAAACGTTGATGGTCATGAAATACGACCAAACTTTAAACACTTCCTTGGTGCCGAACCTCACACATAAGTAGGTAAATCCATTATGAAAAGTGGCAAAATGCGTTAGAACCTTAAAACAGTTCGAGGGCTCCAGTCATTTTTGTCAACTTTGTCGTAGTAAACAATGCAGCCCGTTTTGCGGAACAACTGATCATTCCATCGCCGTAACCAACCTTCTGGACGCATTTGCTTATGCGAACAACGAAGTAGGTTGAGGAAAAATACTCAGGTGAACAAATTCGCAATTTCAAACGTTTCAGAAAGTGGGCTGACAAATATAGGTTTATCTTCAACAAGGATGTAGTTGTGCAGTTTTCAAGCATCGAAAGGTGACATTAGACTCATTTCGGACTGTCTGAAACCCCTTTATGGGCAAACATTCCCAAAAGACATCAACTGCCGACAAAAACTCTATACCACTGGCAGTTTTCTGACGAAATACATCCATCATTGTATAAAACCTTCTCGATTGCGGATATTCCAAAACAAATTCGGCGATTTACAGGAGAAACATGCCAATCTGATTCTCACGATTGTATGTTCAGGCAGTCCGTCGACTATCACAACTGGTGCGTCAGACTTTACAGTATCTAATACCTTGAATCAAACCAATAGGCTCGCGGCCTTTTCCCCACACCGCTGGCATAGAACAAGAGGCATCACTGCCATTAATAAAAAATGCATACAATTTCTGAGGGTGTTGGCAAGTGGAAAGACTCCATCGGTAGCAGTAAGTCTACGTCTGTCACTGATCAGCGATCCGTTGTATTCATCTTCAACAACCAACCTCAATGAAAGGTGGGAAATGTTGAAATTAAGAAAAAACAGAATTAACTTCCTTCGGTTTTAACGTCGTTTGCATCTTGTGAAGAAACAATCCGGCGGCTGCACAAGAGTGCGTAGCTGCAGTGAGGTGCTACTTTACAGTCAATCCGAAATTATCATTAAATTGAGGTTGTGCACTAATCAGTGGAAGAACGGCTGTCTTGAAGCCTCATATATAATCCTGCCCCTATTGTATGAAGTTAAAACGTATGCGCTTAACGCGTAGACCTATTTGGTTACAATCACACATCAACGTCTAGTAATGCACGCCCCACCTCTCCATCAGTTTTACTCAAGAGGAATGGTTGACCAACTAACTACTAACCAGTAGTGGTAGTCGGGTTGCTGCAGCATCTGGTCGACAACCTACTTGCGAGAATGGGACGCAGTTTCCAATCCATGTGGGTCTAGGGTTTCTGAAATGCAAAACGTTAATGCCGGAAATAAGTCCGTGCTCCAGCTAGAGAAGATGTCAAGCAAATAAGACAAATTCATCTTGAATATTGTCAGCAATGGCCACACCCGAGATCCTCAAATGAACATGTAACAACAACAACAGCGATTTTGTCATCATCATTTCCGCAACGCTGATGACTAGCAGGAGCCTCAAAGAAATTTCATTTGCGTAATATTTTATTTTCCCTCGTGGTGAACATTAGGAATGCACGTAGCTTTTACCTGTTGATCGCTTCAAGTACCACACCGAAATAACAGTCGTAATGTAAACTCATCAGCATCAAAATAACGGAACACAGTAAGCGTCAGAAACATACAGCCAACTTCCAGCACTGTATGCATATATAACGAGTAGTCAACTGCAGTTCAGTTTGCGACCTGCGGTAACAACCAAGAAAGAAAACAGACGGGCTAAAGTACGGCTCACGCCAACCCAGTGACATTTGTAAACCTACTAATAAGAAAGAGCGTCAAAGCTTTAGTTACTCTGTAAAAAAAGCAAACAGGTACACAGAAAAAGACCTTGATGTCTAGATAGATGAAAGAAGAACAACCAAAGGTGCAAGCATCCGCTGTCTGCAGTGAGTTACGCCAGATCACTTATAGCAGACACAGACGCGTGCATGTGGGAGGAACAGGCGGAAACGCCTGGTTTCACCAGCTATATTTTTGAGTATCACATGACCATTAGCGTCTCTGAAGGGTAGCGATAAGTAAGTTTCTAACACGTAAAGCGAAGAGTCAACATGTGGGCTATACCACTTTTGGTCAAGATACTCTCGAGGCTGTGAGTACGTCCCATGAAAGTCTAAGACCACGGGGTGCCTCCACTTACAATACTACGTCGGTCTAAGGTAAAGATGACCCACCGGTCATTGTGTCTATTCTCCTAGTACACCGTAGGTTATCGCATTATCGCGCACTTGGCTGTCAACGAGGCCCTGGTATGCACAAATAAAATTCATTCAGTTATTCATAGCGACCGTGAGATTGACAAGAAGGTGGATCACACTATCGTATCACTTGATGTAGAACAACAGGGGAAGCCAACAATGTCCAAACACATCAAGAGTGTTGATATCCTTGTCGCAAACAGGCAATGCAGAGGAAAACAACACATAAACGCAATACCTACACTTCTGTTCAGCGACAATAGGGCGTCATTCCGAGGCCAAGAATAACACAAGTTACAGGAGCTATTCCATTGGCAGGTCATAAACAATGTTACACACTGTTCAGAGTTTCAGGCGGATTGCTTGCGCTAAAGCATTTAGGGGGTGGGGATGTCTCAATGTTGCAACAACACCCTGACCGTAAGAAGCTGATTTCACTCAAATCGGTCCCCTCAGTCATTTGATTCAGCATCGGCTACACGTCTTCGACAGACAGGCTAAGCAGGGCGATGTTATGCGCATACTATGTGTCGGTCAATCTAGAACTTAGAAGTAACTCAACAAGAAGCTAGTATCTTTCAATCGGACCTACAAGAATGTCACCGGCGGCAAAATTGAACGCAAAGAAGGAGCTAAGATAACCTTGGCTAACAGCACCAGAAATGCTAAACTACTACACTGCTTGCAGAGTCGGTGTACAGTGATCTTAACTGACTCGCGCATTTCTATGGAACTCCTTCGCGGAAGCAGAAGTTTTAGAGTACTTTACGAGTCGCCGAATGTAAACAGCATTTGGGTTTGAAAATAACAAGACCCTTGCTACCTGTGAGTGTCGATAAATCAAACTGCCTGTCTGAGGACGATATCTTTGAAAATATACGTAATGACGTCTGAGCTAAAACCGTTTATACCACGTATTATTACGCCAAGTACACTCCAAAGATGCACATGCTATGAATTTCACCGTAAATGGTGGTTGTCTGGATTTCAAACCTTATTAATGACTACAACAGGAGAGATTCTACATATAGTTGTGTTTAGAACTCGAGCACGAACAAGAAAACATGTTTATGGACAACACACTTAATTATCCATTAATAAACACATGGGCGCAATAATCCGATCATCGTGATACCCTCTCACATCAAACTTAATGGTGGCCCTCTTTATGTAGTTCTTGATTACTGTGCGAAAGCGACGCACGTTGTAACTGTTGGAAAAGAAAAACCATGTCTAACATGCGTATCTTACGTTTGTATAAAGTCTCCCGTTACAAGTCGTATTTCCTCCTCTACCCTAAACTCTCCTAGTACACTGCCTAACAACGTGTAAGCTTTACTGAACACTCATTTTAACCTATATATCGCCCGTAAAATTCAAGTCCATATCAAAACTCGGTAGTAATCACCAAGTGGAAGAAGCTGCTAGCCACTTTATTTTTGCACTGTATGACAGTAATCGTTCACTAGCTCCCTATATTATTATTATTATTATTATTATTATTAACTAACAAAATTATTAATTTCAAATATAAGTTTTGCCAAAAATTGCACATTCCACTATTCGTCATAGTTCACATGATTATTCTATCCTCACCCATTTGTCACGTAATCTCGCCTTCCATTCTTGAACCCACAAATATCTCTAACGCGTGACAACAATGCGCAGCATGTTGACAGTGGAAATCTCGCATAGATTGGGTGGTTCGTGAGGTTTGCAAAATTCCACCGATTTTGAGCAATTAATGAAGTCTGTTCCAAAAGTTGTCCATATTTCCTAAAAGATTATAGATTTCTCGTCTCCCCTCATCCAGATAAAAACTTGTACACACTTTCCGACGCCATTCACATCAAATAACGGCGAAATCCTTCGACTTTCCATTTTTATCATTCTGAGATCACCTTTTCACCCTGTAAAATGTAATTTGATGTAAATACTAAGCTTACCAATTGTTAGTGAACATGAGGACTATTTTTTTCAGAGACATGTGCACTAAATGCTCTTATATAAAGTGGAGTTCCTCCTTCTCGTCACGTCTCTTATGTTGTGTTGTTTACAAAATTGGCATATTGTACTACTAGTAATTATGCGCGTTGTGTGCATTTATTGTGTAACGCTTTACACTACTTGCATCGATCACGTTCGCCCGAGCGTGTTTCTCACAAACGCGTTGAGAGGCATATCAGTATTTTTTATTATTGTTATAACACCGTCGCTGGGCGAAAATGTGATCGATGCACCTACAACCATATCCGGATATTGTCTGCTCTTTATGCCTCTGACTTTCCCTGGGTATAGTGGGTTAACGGTATATAAGACCAATAAATAACTTAGACGCAACAGACACTGGACTGAGTTCTTTGACTGTCATATAAATTTCAGGCATGCTTTTGTGAGATGGGAACTACTTTAGATAAGCACCAATCGTGAGAAGCATTTTCAGTGACACAAACCGTTTTGCCAGTTCCGCCATCAGCCCCACTTTACCATCCTTGAAAAGAGAAGAGGGAGAAGAGATCCTCCCCAGAAGCTGGTTGTGTGTTAATAATTTAAGCTGTGGGGTTGTGGTGCGGGAAACTTCGATACGGAAACATTTGAGAGTCATACCGGTAGTGATGCTTGCTGAGGTCTGATGGAAGCACATATGTAGGTCCTAGAGTGGGAGCCAGATGGGGTTTTCCGTAATCGATTCGCTAGTTGTCTTACTGTACACCGATACAGTCAGAGTCTATAGGTTTTGTTGACAGAGGTTCAGCAAGCACAGCAACACTGTAGCTTTTCTAAATAATTAGTCTTCTGCAATGTGCAAACCCTGGAAAATGCAAAGTGCACCCGTAATCTGGATGGAAAGTATGTAACAAGCTGTGAGATGGAGGCGTCGCAAGGTTTCCTTTAAACAGCTTTCTGAAGAATTCCTCAGGGGGTTTTGCCTATGTATGCAAACAGGTTAAGGGTCAGTAATCCGAAAAATCTACCAGGAGCCGGCAGTCGATGCTAAATATACGACTCATCTGAGGTAGAATGTGGAGATGTACGTTGTTTAAACAGCCCGAGTTAGGTAGCGTTCTGAAATTTCTCAGTACTCCCAAGAGGGTAACTTTCTGTACGCACCAGTGGTGTCGATTGCACCGCCTCAAATTCACAATGAGTGCTGAAACTTTATGTATAAAACTGAAGACCCGTTGATATGGAACGGTCAGTGCGTTGAAGATTGTAAAGTATATTCATGCATTATTACCTCTAAGGGTTCCGGCGTTTGTTCGCTGATTTTTAAAGGGAGACCTGAACACTTAGAGCAACAACCTTACTAAATATATCACAGAGAGGTTAAAAATTTAGGAAGGTGGCTTGGGTTTGATCCCAATCGAAATCTTGTAGGCACTACAGTTGGCTTAGAATACACTAACAAGACAAACAGTTCCTTGCGACCAGTAGCGTGCGGCCTCTTGAGGCATTCGACATAACGCTACACCAAACAAATACGTGCCGAAGATCTCGGTTAGTACTAGTACTCGAACAGGAATGCTACGCAATACAGGTGTTAATGACGATCATGCATTCGGCGCGATATCAGCATTAAGTAATGCTTACGACGCCGCAGAGTCAGATGCCAGCTGGGGTGCATAACTGCAGAGTGTTAGGGTTAGGGTGAGCCCGACCCAAAGAGCACAATATGACAGCCATAAATCGGATGTTGTGACCTGAAGATAACTCCGGTATGCATGCTGTACGATCTGTTAAGTGATCCCGAACATCCTAGTCTACATTACACGTACGATTGTAATGGATGATTAGTTGCCGTCCGCTGGCTACTTATGATTGCGTTTATCCGTCTGTACGTTGATTGGCAGGTGCGTTCCCTTTGATTCTCGCATATCGCACTCTACCAGCGGGCGTCCTTGATGTCACCTTTATTGAAACAATCAGGTGTCTACCAAATCTTTGGCGAAAAATCGTTCCTTTTCAGCGCAGGGTACAAGCATATTCAGTTGGTCAAGAGACAATGAGATTTTTTATCCACGCCGGAAACGTCAGTTCAGATTGTAAGTGTTTCACACTGTTCTGTATGGTCGATGACCAATTCGGAACGCCGATTTTTGCTTGTGGTCTCTAAACACCTTCCGTACTCATATCTGTGAAAAAATGAAGCAAGATCAGACTGGTAAGCTCTACTGAAGTTCACATCGTTGGACCATGGTCAGCCAATCAGTAATTCAAGGCCCCGACACTACATCAACAACATGGAGATTGGTCTTATGCGCGCTCGTACCCGTTTCATAAAAACAAGTTCAGAACTGCATTCGTCGAGCCTACGAGAACAACCATAGCCACCCAAACAATCAAGCGATACCACAACTTAAGTTAAAGTCCATTCGTCGACCATCCCAGGAGTTGGTCGTTTAACAAAACTCAAACTCTGACGTATTGCTGGTAGATTATGCTTCTAGACAAAATTATATCCCATTGGCCCTTAATAATACTTCTTTTTGGCCACAACTGGACACCACCTCTGACACCACACTCATCTGATGGCGAGCATGGAGCATGGTAGGCCAACCTGTCACATAACCAATCACTCATTCGGTCTGCAAGGTCTCAATTAGTACTACGAGATTTTCCCGCGAACTGTCATGCAAAGTCATATGACGAGGACCACTTCACTGACAGTTTTCACCCCCACGGATCATCCAGGGTTGAGTTTACCGCAACTCGAGTGGATAAGTAAAGTGACCATTTTGAGGGTGCCTATCAGCCGCTGTGGCAGCAGTAGACAAATCAACACTGGTCCACCTGTATAACGTCTCATCGCCACTGTTGTTATCGTCGACAAACTTCACTGGGAACACTGCAGTCTTCCAGAGAAGCTTGGGATTCTTCTCAAAAACATGTGGCGTCTTACACATCTAAGACAAGACAGGTTTTCCCGCCCGAAGCGCACACTGCCTTGCGCGGCTCTGATGAGAAACCTGAACGTCAGCAGAAAGCTCGTGTGATAAAACCAGTCCAACATTCCTCCTGGATTGCAGCAGTTTTTGTCGTAAAGACGCCCGATGAAGCTTTGGAAAGTTGTGGTAACTTTTCTACAGGTCGTGTTATAGCCCTGGATATGCACTGACGTCCTTCCCGTTTGTCCATTGATCTGTTTAGGAATATGAAGAGCAGCACGTTTTGCGAAGCTAGACAAAACGGACGCCTACCAAGAGGTGAAAGTTTCAAAATTTCCCACCGCACACACTGCAATCTGCTTGGCTTGCACTAGCTATCTTCCAGTAGATCATGGATATTATACTCATTGGTTTTAGATGCACCCGTCTACATCGCCGACATCGTTGTGATCGGATCCGACGTAGAAGAGCTGACGCAGTGCTTGGACCAGATTTGTGGACGGACCAACGATCCCGGGTTCCGTTTTCAGCAGCGGAGATATGATTTCTTCATATGCCGATTCACCCACCCAGTTTTGTCATCCACCATGTTGGCCGCCTTCCAAATCCCCAAAATGTCCCGGCTGCTGGTAATATGCCACCACTGTCAGAAGTAACTATCTTACGTTCATTCCTGGGTCTCCTCAGCCACTAAAAAGCATTTGTGCCCATCGTTTACCAAGTTTCGACACCCTTGGATAATGTGTGCAACTGGCCCATCGATTGTCATTCGGCAAAGTGAATCAATTATTCAACTGCGACAGCTTGTCAACGCGTTTTGAGCCTGCTCTTTAAATCAAGGTCACATCGGATGCCTGAAACTATAGAGTACAGACCGTCATCTCATGACTTTACCATGGTATCTTCCAGGAAGCAGTTGCTTACGCTGTTCGCCCTCTATCGTCAGCATAGTTCTACAGCCAAATAGAAGAAAACCACTGGTCACCAGTTTTGTCCTGGATCGCTTCTCCAAGGTGCTTTTTGGCCGCTACCTAAGTATAGTGATACATCACATACGGCCTCTCAAGGAAGAGAACCACAGTCTACATCGTCAACTGTCTTCAGTGATGGAAGACGAGAGTGTTGAACAGTGACAAACTGGAAAACGCCCTCTCCCATCTGGTTGGCCCGAAGACGCCAGGTCCAGAGGAGGATGTTACTGAATCAACGTGTAACGAGATCGATGTCAATCAAGCGTTTTAAGAAGTCATACAGAAAGTCCCGCAACTACCGGGATCTTAACAAAACAACCCGAAGAAACTGGACTTTATAGCAGAGTTGTTGCCCACATAAGGAATTATAGGGTATTTCAAAATTAGGCTTAGATTTCGTTGTTGTCATTGTTTACTCATACTTTGGTTCAGCCGTCGCAATGTAAATCGAAATAGGTTCTGATGAATAAGGATAATCTACCTAGTAGCGTGTCACCGAGTCAGAAGCGTTTTGGTGGTCCGACCCACTGTGCATTTTTGTTGATGGTGTCACATCACCATGAAAATTGCTTTCTTCGGAGTTTCGCTTTTAAAAGATGGAACAGCCGCACATTTAATCGTGAAAATTTCTACCACTTTAACTAAAATGAAGAAACCGAAGGGGATGCAGTAACTACAAGTTAAAAGGCAAAAGAATTGTCACAACGCCACATTGGGACGCTGATGCCTAATTTGGGTGACGGCGCGCACGCAACTACACACGGTGACATTCGGGAAAACTGAGCGGGACAAACCGGGTCTAAACACACCGCCGTCCACAGTTCCCTACTCAAAGTTAGATCATATCTCGCATGCCTCCCCGCACACTAGTCTCCCTCTTCTTTCAAAGTACCAACCGAAGAGGTATACGTTAAGTGCAAGCATATGATCTCTCTGGGTCTCCTAAGTGAATTACCGGAAAGTAAACAGTTGATTCACAGAATTAAAACACACATCTTTATCATTGTGGAATCCTGGCTCACCGCTGCCACCAGTGCCGGTGAACTGATGGCCTCTTGTTGTTTGGATTGTAGTGCGCGTCTGCCAAATTTAGAAACATTTTTCCAGATGTTTTTGTTGCTCGAACATGTATTTGGCCCCTATGCATAAAACTCTACCCTAATTTTGTAACCTAACCGAACACAGTAGCTCGCACATATTACTGTGCTGGTCTGGAGGTCGTTGCGTAGTTTACTTGCTTTCACTTGGCGTACTTCGGTTTAGCAAAGGAACTTTAGAGCTGAAATTTTACATTCATTTTCTAGTGTGCAATCGTCTCTAAGCAGCCGATTTGTACACTAATGGCATAGTTTTGTTGATGATATCGACTGCCACAGTTGTGGTGTGTAGCCGTTCGTTTTGCACACTCTTTTGTCTACCAACTCGTAACTTGGAACTTTTGAACAAATCTTGTTTCAAATGCGGTAGTTTACATTTGTCTACAAATTGCTCAAGAGTAGTTCGGCCGAACTTCACAGTTCACTTTCGATAGTTCTGCCTCTCAGGTCAATCTTCTCAGTCAAACCGTTAATTTCTTATTTCTGTCAAGGAACCACAAACAAAACACACACTGTCTCGCTAGCTTGACGTGTTTTGTAGACACTTTTCCAAGGTCGATAACAATACATATTGTCAACGTGCTAAATCTTTGTTTCATTGTTGTACGCGTTTTGATACTGGGAAGCACATACGACATCGTCCTGCCGGGTTGTTTTAGGAAGCTCGCTAAGCCTGTTCTTGTGTCCGCCCTGACTGCTATAAGCAACTGCGGTACCAGAAGTAGACTATAGAAGATTTTGAAAATTGAAACACGAAGTCAGAGAAATTCAAGTGAATACCGATCAAACACCTCAACCTGAGCCCCGTACGCGGTATTTCGAGCCCGTGACCAGTTCGGTAGTTGCATACTGAACACATTTATCAAACAGTATGTCGTTCTGCAAGCCGGTATATTCTACTTGATCGGCATGATCAGGTTGTGGACTTATACAAACCTCTTAAGTTATTAAAAAAAAACCATTTTGCTATGCAGGATAAGTTCGTTCAATCATCCCAAGTGTAGCGAAACCACTTCTATCAGCCAGCGCATGATCTGTTCAATATCAACCTCATGTGCATTGGGACTACTAGCATTCCCGACTTTCAAACAGCTTTGTTATACGTATTGTTCAGTAGGTCGTTGATGTACATAAGAAGCAAAGCAGAGCTTTAAACTAGCCCTTGAGGAAGTCCCGGCCGAAATCAGAGAAGAGGATGAAAGGTCTGACTGAATGTTACCACTAAAAGTTCTATCAACAGCGAAGGAGATAATTTAGCGAAGAACCTACCTTGGATGCCGTATGTGCCAAGTTTGCGTTCGAGCGAACCATATGGGACACGGTCAAGCACCCAGACAAAATCAAAGAAGGTAGCGTCCGGGATAAGATCGTTGTCCTTGGCCTCCGTTAGGCCACTCATGAAGATGAATATATTTGTTTTGAAAGACCGGCTAGGAAAGGAGCAATTCTAGGTAGGAGAATGAAGGTCAGTCCACAAGTAGTGTTCAAGGATGGTGCCTTTTGCTAAGCGCTATTATTTTGTGCAGGCTGCCAGTAACGCTCGTTGGCAGATAGCTACCAGGGGAGCGCCGATAATTGGCTCTGAAGACAAGCGTGACTGCAGCATTTTCATTCACTTGGGAGAACGTCGGTCAACAGCGTCCGGTTAAACAACTTACGAAGGTATTCTGCCGGAATAACTGTGGCTCCTTTGAAGATCCCAAAGTAGAGCTTATCTGGACCCATCGTACCATACAAGTTAACCCTGAATAAACGACCTCCAACATATGGTGCAGAAAGGTCAGCGATAAGGAGTGATCGGCGAACGATTTGCAGATGTATATTAGGATGTAAGTTCGGCTCTGCAGTGTTGTGTACTGCCAAAAAGTGCTACCACTAGCGGGCATGATCGAAAGTCAGTGAATAGTGGCAACTGTGTCCAAGCGGTAGTGTGATGCCTACTCTATCCACTAGGAGATTATCGTTTACGTTGGGGTCATATAGAGAAGAAGTCCGACCAGAATGATACCACATTGGGGCGCCAACGTGCTGTATTCACACCTTCCACAATACCAACATCGGGGCTGAAATAAAAAATCCGTCCCGACGTACGGAACGGTACACTGCTGACCAGTTTATTTTGGGTCTTTTGAAAGCACCTATAATAATATGAGAAAAACGGTGTAAGTCTACGGAATACTGTAGGTTTACCAGAATGGCGTAATTAGTTAAGCGTTCCGTGAGGAAGAATGTTAAATATCTTCACGGTTACTGGAAGGTGTATCTTGCATTGTCCGGCCCTTTTGGGTTATTGTTGTAGTTAGAGGTGAACTATATAGGATGGCGATCGATTGTATAAGAATTGCAAAACACAATTAGACACAACAACACAGAACGTATATTGTCGAATCGTACTTATCACCAAATTGTACAGGATATTGGTGTAGTAAAACAATTGCATAACAGAAGAAGACAAAGCATGTCAGTCATGTTCATCACATCCACCACACCTTGAATGGACGTGCGGATATTTATAATTCCGTGGTGATCTTGATTCCAAACGTTCAGATCTTCTGACTATCGGTTCTTCAAGTGTTTCGTCTACTTCATGAATGGCCTCTACTGCGGTAACGTCATTTGCTTCAATGCAACGGGATTATCTAATAAGGACTCGTTAGAATTCAAAGCAACAGCAGTTCTGTTATCAGACTGATCTCTAGAATTGAACTCAACCTGATCAACATGTCTTCGATGAAAAGAAAGGTCTTCCAAGTCAAGAATGTTAACCATGCGATTTTTGTAAGAGGAAAGAACTATTCCATTAGCAGGACGTAAATCGTTGCCTTTAAAAATGGTAACATCAGCTGTTTTTGCATAGTCAAGACCTGTGCGCAGAGAACAAGATTTCAAAAGGTTCGCGGGACTCTTTCCATTTACCGGATGTGATGCATTTCTGTGTTGCATGAGAAAAGTATTGATTCCCCGATCGAGTTCCACAAATGAGTTTGGTGTTAGAGAAGCAGTGGCAGACTTCAGTGTGCGTACAAAATTTTCTGCAAGTCCATTGGACCATGGATGTCGTGGAGCAGTAAACGAATGCTGACACCCAAGTTCTTTAATCCATTCCTCGAAAGACTCAGCAGTGAAGTGAGTACCATTGTCGGTGACCAAAGCAGCAGGCACACCCTCGCGACAGAATAGTTTCCTCAACGCATGTTGTGTAAAGCCTGCACTCGGTGCTGAAGTGAGAAAAGCCTCAGGTCATCTAGAATAAGCATCAGTGATCACTAGGGCATAGTATTTCCCCAGGAAAGAACCACAGTAGTCAGCATGAACTTTCTGAAATGTTTCAAACGTAACAGGCCACGAAAGCCGTCGTGTTTGTTTCGCATGAATCTTGTGTACACATTTGGTACAATTCTTGGCAGTATGCTTAATATCTGATTCTAATACCGGCCACCAGCAAGATGAGCGTGCAAGCGACTTCATCTTATCAAATCCCAAATGTCCGGAATGCAAGTCCGCAAGAATATCAGATCTGACAATCGGTGGAATTACAACACGGTCATCAAAACACAGTAATCCGTCTGGAGTAATGGACAAACTTTCACGGCGACAGTAAAATGCGGGAAATCTACACCGCTCCAGCTGTGTCCAGCCACGTCTTAAGGCAGAACTCATAGGACCAAAGAATTTACCAGTACTGCACATAAGTGCACCTTTTTTTACTGACAGTGGTTGAACTAATAAACAGTCAGCGTTGTCAGAGCTTGAGTCAGGTGACGGAAATCTGGATAGGTAATCAACATGGGGAATAGCTTTTGCACTACAATGAATGATTGTGTAATTGTAGGAACTAAGGGCAATGCTACAACGTTGCACCATAGCAGCAGATGACCTTGCCAGTGATTTGTCGGGATGATACAGAAATTTCAAAGCTTCATGGTCTGTTGCAATATGTAGCAAAAGATGACGTTTCCGTTGACGAACCGTCTTCACCATTCGAGGCTTTCCATCGACAGTCTGAAGCCGTGTACTACGGAGTAAGTCACCGGAAACAAGCACCCAGTCATCGCATACCAGATCACCTACCAGGTGCATCGGGTTTGATAAACTCAGGACAGCTTTCAAGGGTGTGTAATAGTTCTCACAAACCGAAAATCACAGAACCATAATTTACAGTTGCGAAATTCAGAATCTTCGTTGATTCCTTTCTTGTCTTTCTTGCTCCCTAATTAATCCTGATCAGAAATTTTCAAAAGTATCACGGCTACTCTTTGCAATTTATCCGAAGCGAAATGGGCAGGCACAGCAGACGTCGACTTGCTCCCATGCGAGTTGATCTGGTATATTTTCTTTGTCCATTCTAATCGTAGATGGGAGTGTAACACTTTTACAGTCTGTTTTGGTGTGCCGCAGTAACTTAAGTCAGTTCTGAAGTCGACCTTTTTCAGAGCAACACTGCAATGTTTGTGCGGACAGACAATCGTGTCAGCTCAACAGCACTATCTGGAATGCGTCCAGGTTTCTTCAACAGCAAATCGATCCAAGATCTGACAACATGACACGGCTGATCGTGGAAGTTTTGAAATACCTTTGCTGCATTTACGCTCGCTAGTAACTGTGACAAAATAATAGACCTCAGTTACCACGCAAGCTCATCCCCGATAATAGTGTAAACGGTAGGGCATTTGCTGACCGTTGCGTGCTGCTCCAGCTTTTATTGATTTGTGAATTTGCAATAATCAGCCGAAGTGCCGTTAAAATATGCCAACTTGACCACTGACAATTCGGTGGGGGCTGACGTTGTTACAAAAGCTTTTCGGGGAATTTCAAGCTCAGAAAGAGTAGAACAGATTTGATTCTGACAGTCAGCTACATACTGCCTGACACGTAGGTTTTTGGACTTCCTTTGTCTAATCCGTCCCCTGTCCCCGATGTCGCTTAGAACCTAGAGCGAGCAATACACCTCCGAACGTTTTAGGAGGTGGTATGACCGCTACCATTTGTTCTCTGGTTTTTGGCAAGCTCACCTCTCATTTCAGCTTCTTAGATAAATGCTTTTCCTTCAAGCTAGAGACTGCAAATTCTGACTTGGCACTGACTAGTTATAACACAAGCCTCCTCATTTGAAAAAGGGCCTGTCGGAGTTAGACCGAATATAAGTAACATCAGGATGTGGAACTTGCTTCTCCCTCGAAGTACCTTTTGGAACCACTGAATTTCACAGCGATCTTGACGGGTTCGGCCGAATTATTTAGCAACAGAATCCAATTTCCGGAATGAACACGTTAAATTCTGTTACGACAAAACCGACATAGGACAACGCGTAGAGAAACAAATAACCCTTGGATATGAAACAAGATGGATGGAAAATTATACGGAACTATTAGGTATGCTGTAAAATGCGTAAAATAAGCAGGTTATCGCAAAGCTGGTTCCTCCTGTATGGATGCTACCGCGGTTCAGAAGGTACAGCAAGAAGTCAGTGGGTCTACTGACAAACTTTATTTAATGATTTACTCACCGTACAACAAGCAGACTTCAGTTTAACAAGTGAAGGCATCAGGTAGATGGACGTGAGAAAGCCGGTAGCGCAGCCGCAAGCCGGCCGCCGAAGAAGACTGTCAACAGAAAATCCAGTCGACCTCCGGAATTGAAACGAGTGTAGAACTGGCTGGGCGGCGTTTCCAACGGCAATGGCTAGAACAGTAATTCAAGGGAATGTAGCCTACAGTAGTGGGGGTGACGCGGATTTATTATACCGACACGAGTAAGGCTGCGGCCCCCACGCAACACTAAATTAGATGTTAGTAGTTTGCAATAACTTTGCATTGGCAGGGTACTGTTATTCTGTACGGTGGTGCCAGTTAGGCAACTCGAGTTTGGGGACATCGAAAGTGATTTCAATACATTGGCCCCCTAAGAAGGGTGACTAATATACGAGACATTCTACCTATAAATTTTATTCTTAGACAATAGCTTCTGTCTTGTTGGTCAGCCACGCGCGAGCCACCTAACCTGAAAACGTCTCTTGGGGATTTGACAGAGGGTACGATTTCTTTACTCAGCAGGCACAGAGTGTTACGGCGTTTATGGTTGTTCTCCTTGTGCCCGACAACTGATGTCATGCGTCACGTTATACCTAGAAATAAGGAAAGGTGAAATACCCGAACGTTAGAGAGAAAGCAGATGCCCACCATAACGTGTGTTCTGGAGCGCCTGGTGATATTTGCGGTTGTATGCAACAAGAGACAGGGAGTTGTACCTAGTTGCTAGTCCACATACGCATGAGATGTACGTACTAAAGTATCGACTTAGCAATAAATGCGGAATGAAAACTGAAATACTAGAGATAGCGTGCAGGGAAAAGGGAGCGCCTCCCCGAAAAGGTCTTACGTAGGGCATGGACCTCGTCGGGGATAAATGTGAGAGGCAAAGCCAGCTGCTGAGTCGGCAAAGGCGGGGTTAAGGTGGTCGATCGAAACCATGATATATTGACCAAAACTGTCAACCACGAACCGTTGTGTGACATGAAAAGTTTCTTCATACAGTTGCCGCAGCGGTTTTCTGGCAGAGTCTGTTCACAGAACACGAAATTGCAAGCGCTGGGTTGTTTAGGGAAGTAGGGTGAGGGCTGTTTAATGCATGTGGCGCTCGCTTGTAGCGGCCGCATGTGATTCGTTGGTCTGTTGGCGTAATCTTGGACGTCGAAAAACAGCTCTGCTTGTCGGTCGAAAAAAATTGGCTGGATTGCTAAGGGGACGACCATGGACAGATGATGCTAAGATTGTACTGTCATCTTTGGTGCAATTGCGAATGCCAAGGACATCCAGTCCGTCAGCTCGTACACATGCACTGAAGCTTTGACCTGAAGATGAGATAACTCTACGAGACTATTCGCCCGTGGGTGATATGCTGTGGTGCGTGCTCGGTGTGTGCCTAACGGCTTGGTCAGCTGTAAAAAATAACGCTGATTTAAATCGCATACTGCGATCATCAATAGTCATCTATGGACATCCGAAACGTGCAACCAAATGCCCGACAAAAACACGAACGACAGATATCGCTGATAGGTCTGACAAGGATAACTTCTGGCCAGCAAATGAACCGGTGAGTGTAGCCTCGAGAAAATGGGATAGGCTCGACAAAGTCCGGATCGATATGTTCAGAGCGATCGTCGGAAGATGAGAAGGCTCCCAACGGGCTACTCGTGTGTTGGCTAGTCTTAGGGCGTTGACATGCTAAACGGCAGTGGGCATAAAGCCGCACGTACCGATTCATGTCGAGCCAGACGAATCGATCCGCAATCAGTCTTAGCGATGCGCGTACTCGTGTGTGCGACATGTTGTGCAGCACTTAAAAGACTGCTCTTCGCGATGACTCCGGGCGCAATTGGTCCGGGATTTCCCAGCGAGTTATCACACTTAATGGTACCAGCAGACGACGTTAACGGCACAGTGGCGATGCGTGGAGTGTTCGTGAACGTGGAATCGAACTGTTGCAGTACAGCTATATTCCTGGGTGAAGTCGGTTCAGTAACCGTGGAAATGCCGTAACAGGGTATCCGCGGTAGCGTTTGCTGCTTCGGTGTCACGGCGAGCATTCGTAGAAAACGGGTTAGGTTTTATAATGTCAAGTTTCTTGAGGTGAATGTCTATCGGAATAATTCCGAAAAGCATACACATGCGGTCTGTGGTTCGTGAAAATAATGAAATCGTGGCCCTCTAGTGAATGACGCAAATAGCTCACAACATTACACACAGCTGGAAGCTCACGAGTGAAAGTACTGTGTCAGGTTTCAGCCCCGCTGATGCGTTGGAAGAAGAAGGCAGCTGGATGCCTTGCCTCCATGAGTGCTTGCTACAGTACCGCACCTATGACTGCCTCCGACGCATCCACGGTGATGCTGATCCGTACTTTCAGTTGCTGGTGATGAAGCATGATTGCAGAGGCGAGTGTCTCCTTTACGTTATTGAAAGCCGTATTGGCCTCGGAGGTTAGGTGCAAGGTATGCTCATTTTGCCGAAGTAAATCGATCAGTGGTTGCATTCCAACTAAGTTAGAACAACTTTATTCATCCCTATAGTTTGGTCTTAGCACTTGTCGGGACCTCCAAGGACAGCGCTACACTATGCTCTCAATGATAGCTTTTCAGCTTAACGGATGCTTGCTTAACATTTAATGAGTTTATTGAACTGGATACAGGTGTTTTTGACCTCTTGCCTAGACCATGTGTTTTAATCGCTGAGAAGCGACTTGGCGAAGTTCTTCCCGAGGTGTCTAAAATTGCCACTCTTCAGCGGTTCTACAAAGTTAACAGAAAGTGTTACCATCCCACCAGAAGGACAACCGAAGGTGATTTGTCGGTTTCACGTCGAACGTACAGGCACCAACCATATAAAAGTGATAACTCGCAGTCGTGTTCACGGGCGCGGAAGGACGATCGACTACAGTGACTGGTTAGACTCTGTCGCAATTGAGTTTTTCGCGTCCAAAGCACTACTGAGGTCACTATTTCGAACTTGGGCCGTCCCCAAGTCATCAAGGTCAAGGATGTTCTTGGATGTTACGAGACCCCTATACGGTTTAATTAATTCTGTCAACGAAGCAGTAATACCTGTTAATTTTGTTGAAGTCTGTTGCATCATTTTTGATATTTATGTGAATTGTTTGATTAGTTTTGAAAGGCGACCCTATGTTTTATTATTTTCCTTATAAATAAACTGCGTTGATCATCTTTATTCTTCCGCCATCTACTGCAACCGTTTCCCTTACTCTTATACAGTAAGAGGCCTGTAAATGTCCAAATTAGGCACTTCCCTTCCAGATGTTTTTTCTTGGTAACTTATAATTCCTACCACTTATCGATGTGCGAAAAGCTGTTTTGTTCTGACCTGACCAATTACCATTTGTTTACGTGAGCTCAATTCCTTGTATCGTCCCCGTTACTGAGCGGTGCCAAGTTGTCGTTTTTGTTATACGGGCACATTCTTTGTTCAATCGCTGAGAACGTTTCACATTCGAGGTGAGAGATTTAATTTTCATGTACATTGATTCAAATAGTACCGTATTAAATGCAGTTTTTACGGGCGCCTTCTAAGTAACCGCTTCGAAGATAGATTATCTTCTCTGCGGTTGAATAATGGGGCAGGCATTTGTTGGAACAACAGATTACGCATAACTCGGTGTGAGGTTGACTCATTGATAAATGATACAATGTTGACCATGACGAATCACCTTTCGTGATGCTAGTTCTGTGGTTCGTACGCCCAAGGTTTCCCCAGCCTTATATTAACACGGATCGGAAGTCACAGTGAGAAGACGGTGAATCTGCAAACAAACTTTATTTAGTTATTTACTCACCGTACACAAGCTACGAGTGAAACTGCGATACCTACACCCACACACTAACTTTGATGCTAGTGGTTTATGGTAAAGTTACATTCACAAGGTAATGTGAATCAGGGCGGTGGTACTGGCGAGGGAACTCTCACGCCGCGGGGAGCTTAGGATTTTGGGGACGTCGAAGGTGATCTTACTACATCAGCCCCCCCTACAAGGGTGACTAACATAGGAGGCCTTCTACCTATGAATGTTAATCCCGGGCAACAGCTGCCGTCTTGCTGGCCAGCCGCGCGCGAGCCACCCAACCTGAAAACACGTCCTGAGGACGTGACTGGGGGTGTGATTTCTTCACTGCGCAGGCACAGATTGCTACAACGTTCAAGGCTTTCTCCTTGGGCCGAGCAACTGTTGCTATGCTTCGCGTCAGACATAGAAATGAGGAAAGGTGAATACCTGAACGTTAGAGAAAAAGGCAGATGCCTACCGTAAAGGGTGCCATGCGGCGCCTGAGAGTATTTACAGTTATGTGCGGGTGTCTTCTGTGCAAAACGAGCCAGGGAATTGTACCTACGAAAAACTGTTAGTTGCTGTTCGACAAAAGCATGAAATACATATAATCAGTTATCAGCTGTACAATAAATGCAGAGAATAAAAAGTAAACTACTCGAGATAGCGCGAGGGGAAATGGACACGCCTCCCTGAACAAGTTGTAGGTTGAGGAGGGAGTTCATCGAGAGTAGATGGGTAGGGAAATGCTGGGACTGAGTCGGAAGTTGAAGTTGGTGGAGACTGCTCGAACGATGCTTGTGTTGTCACACTAAGGGGTGAATCGATGAAAGCGGATTTAAGGCGGTCAATCGAGACCGTGAGGTGCCGACCGGAACTGTCCATCACATAAGTTTTTGCAGACCGTTTAGTGATACGGAAAGGCCCTTTGTACGGTTGTTGTAGTGGTTTCTTGACAGAGTCTGTTCGCAGAAACACGAACTCACATGTGCTGAGTTCTTTAGGAACATAAGACGAGGATTGTTGAGTACGTGTGGTACTTGCTTGTAGTGACCGCCTGTAATTGGCTAGTCGGTTAGCATAGTCTTGAGTGTCGAAAGCAGCTTGGCTTGACGGTTGGAAGAAATCAGCTGGAAGGCTTAAAGGACGACCATAGACGAGCGATGTTGGGGTTGTACTGTCATCGTTGATACAATTGCGAATACCAAGTAGAACTAGAGGTAATGCTTCCGTCCAATCCATCCGCTCGTGAGCGCGTGGTGGTGCTTTGAGCTGACGATGGAAACGTTCTACGAGTCCATTCGCTTGAGGGCGATATGCTGTAGTGTGTGCTCGATGCACGCCTAACAGCTTGGTCAGTTGTGAGTATAAGTCTGACTCGAATTGCGTGCCGCGATCAGTTGTAATCGTCGATGGACAACCGTAACGTGCGACCCAATGATCAACAAAGGCGCGGGCGACAGATATTGTTGATGGATCTGATAACGGAATGGCTTCTGGCCAGCGAGTGAACCGGTCGATACACGTGAGCAGGTAGGTGTAGCCTCGCGAAGGTGGAAGTGGCCCGAGGAGATCCAGGAGGACATTTTCAAAACGATCGTCGGATGTTGGAAAAGATCCAAGCGGGCTGTTGGTGTGTCGGTTGACTTCGGAACCTTGACATGCAAGGCAACAACGGGCCCAATGCCGTACGTACCGATTCATGTTAGGCCAAACGAATCGATCCACAATCAGCCTCAGTGATGCGCGTATTCCTGGATGTGACAGATCGTGCAGCGCTCCAAAGTCTGCTCTTCGCATTGAATGTGGCACGAGTGGCCTGGGATCTCCTAGCGTAATGTCACATATAATGGTACCAGCAAAAGATGTCAATGGCAGTGTGGCGACGCGTAGTTGGGCGCGTTTCAGATAATCCATAAACGTGCAGTCGGACTGTTGCAGCTATACTGCTGTGTGAACTCGGGTCGGTGGCTGTGGACACGTTGTGAATTCGTGACAGTGTCTGCGGTAGCGTTCAATGCCCCGGAGACATGGCGGATATCCGTAGAAAACTGGGTTATGTGGTCCAGTTGTTGGGTTTTTCGGGGCAAACATCTTTCGGAATAACTCCGCAAAGCGTACACAAGATGTTTGTTGTCCATGAAAGTAATTATTCGTCTATCATTTTGAGTTGAACTATGTTAAAAGTGTTATCGGTAGGCACCAAATTTTGCTGGCCGATATCTAAATGTAACTGACTAGACTCTGAAATTCAGCACGAAGGCCTGCACCAAAAGCTAAGCGAACTCGTTCCATCTTCAGAATTTAACGCGAAACGTTGCAAATCTTCCTTGGTGAATACATACTATAAATATGGAAATAGCAAGGTATCAAATTGTAGTCTATTAAAGTGGGAGCATTTAGATGTCGTAAAATGGCTACGACTTAACATGAACATTTTATTGACGAGGCCAGATAAAGGATCCAGTATTGTCTTATCAGACAAAACCGATTATATTGACAAATTGTCATCCAAATTTGTCCAATGTATCAAAGTCTACCAAGACGGAAAATGGTAAGGGTAAAACAACAGTCATAGAAAAAAAACTTCAAATTATTACGTGACATGAAGCAATCAGATTAGATTAACGCACACATCTTTAAGTGCATCGGACCAACAGGGACGGCTATTCCATGCCTCTATTGTCTCCCTAAAGTTCTCGACACGTACAATTCTAAGTATCACACCTCAGCTCAGTGGCCAGTGTAGCTACCGGAATCAATCAAATCACTACTGACCCCATTCCGTTTAAAAACTACTTTCGATTTTGTCGACGCAGTTGACACAGTGAATATCAAGAATCACAAAATGGTTTTCTTAGATGTAACCTCGTTATTCACGAACGTGCCGTTAAGAGAAACCACCGATTTTCTGTGATCATACATTGAAAGCGGACATCTCAACACGGACATTTCCATCGTCAAACTAAAGGAGTTATTATTATTCTGCTGCTCAAACGTTCAGATTCGATTCAATGGAAAGCTGTATAGACAATGTGGCGGCGTAGCAATGGGCTCCTCGTTAGGTCCGTTGTTCGCAAACGTATTTGTGGCCAAACTATAGACCAATACACTACATCACGTCGTCGATAATTGCTGTCTCTATAGGCACTAGGTAGACTATATATTTTGCTTTATAAACAATAAAGACGATAGACGGTCTCTACTAGCTGATTTCAGTCGTGCGCACCTCAACATCGCATTCACTGTCGAATTAGAGCTGAACAACCAACTATCATTTTTCTAGATGTTGTCACGCTTCGTAGAACTGATGAATCAATTCAAAGGATAGTTCTTAGGAAAAAACGTGAACTATCCAGTACACACACCCCCTCAGCTTTGTTCCTCTTATATCTAAGCAGAATTTGGTTTGCTGCTTAGCAAACAGAACCCAAAGGATATGTGCGCCAGTTACCTTATCGGATGAACTCCAGCACATTCAAGAGGCGATAAGTCAAGATAGATATCTTCAGCGATTCCTGGACAGATGCATGAACCTGTCCAGGCAGTGGATAAATAGCCCGTTTTTATAATTCTATCATACAAGGGTGAGGTTACCAGTGAAATTATCACTTGCCAAGTTTACAATGCAGTTGAGAGTGCCTTTCCTGCAGCATGGGTCACTTTATCGTTCAATACCTGCGCGGCACTAGTGGCACACCTCAAAGATAGCTTGCCTAAGTTTTCTTCGTTCTTTTGTGTTTAATTTCTCTCACCTGTTATAGTCAGGCAAGTTGCGTTGGAAAAACAACAAAGCAGCTATCGGAAAAGATTCGTGAACTCCTCCCGAAATGGCTTTGCAACGGTTCGGGAAAGCCCATTTCTAGTGCAATCGGTTCCCATTTAGTTGACACTGGTCATCAAATTGAGCCGGATGAAGCCTTCCGAGTCATCTACAAGGTTCGTCATGCTGTCAGGTTGCGAGTGTTATCAGCGATCGAGGCTATTGTTATCGGACTCTACAACCCCTGTTTGTTTGCCCAAAAACAGTTTGTGCAAACTCTAGATCTCTCTTGGCCATCTATTCCACAGTCACTTGAAACCCAAGCAGTCGTGAACCACTTGACATTGCCGAATGCATGGTTCAAGACGGGCACGAGTGACACTGTCACATATTCACCAACACTCGCAACCCGTCCAGTAGACTGTGATCCACCCCATGTCTATTAATTTAATGATCCATTTGACTTGTTCTAATTTTTCACATATAACACGCATGTATCCTATGTAATTGTAAAAGCCCGATTAGAATTACCGAAAACAGCTGTTCGTATACTTTGATTGCATCAACTTAGGCGGTCGCATACAATATCTCTTAATAATGCTCTAATTTTGTCACACAAGAACCGGACACCCATACCATTTAAGATGATTGTGGGGACTACACCGAACAGGCACGGACAATAAGTCTACTGACTTCGTAATGTGAACAATATATAGAGGTCTTGCCGTTTGTGTCAGAATGTAGCAACTAGTTATCTTCAGCCAGCTTTTTTGATATAATCTGCCGCCACACGTATACATGGTCATGCACGTGTATAGTATGGAATCCCAAATGTCCCAAGGGACTGAATGCCCATGCAGGATTTCTCAAACAGTTCACGCCGGAATTCATTAACGTCAATGTTAAACACTGAAAATTTATTACAGGTAAGTAGCAAGATTGGGTGGGCAACCGGTTTCAAACATTACATTTCTGGTCGTAGTTTCGTTGTTCAGCTGATGGAGCGCTTGTTGCGCTTGATTCTACCGTTTCTGTTTAAGGTTTGATTTCAACCAAAAACAAACCTTTCGTGCATTGGTCTCAACAACAATTAGAAAACAAGTGTAATTCAATATGTTGCTGCGATAGTTTAGAACACGTAATAGTAATAAGGAATGTACTTAGCTCAAACCCAGTAAAACAACAATAGCATATAGTGTTCCGTTATGATTTACAATCATCACAGTTGCTTAGGTCATAACTATATTGACCAAAAATCATATTAGCTTCTACTTTTGCTAGAAGATAACCCTCTTACTTTGTCTGGTTCTTCAAGCGTTGATCCTAGATTCGCGTATTCATTTTGTGTCCTTAACTTTGATAAACACTTGGATAGTATTCCAGATGTATCCTTCTATGCGTACGATTCCTTATAATCTATCCCGAACATTTCTGTTATGCTAACGATTTAGCATGTTTGGCTCCAACATGTACAACAGAGAGAGTTAGCCAGGTTGTCGATAAGAAAATATATTGAGTGTTAACATTAAGAATGAACATCTGCAAATTTAACTATGACAGAACAGGTTTAGCCGACAGTGCAGTTATTAAAATGGAATGAAATAGATACTAGTTCATTCATTGCCGGCGCGTCAACGATTTAATATAAGCTTTGACTTGGTTACTTCCGCGATACTTGTTCTCCTTCAGCTTGGAAAGCAGGCATGATTCACTTTGACGTTTGCAGTCCGTGCATTTCGAACATTTATTATGTTTTGCGACGTCTGTTAATGAAGCAGCTGAAATGTAAATGGGAAATTGTGAAACAACATCGCAGTCGTCTGGGACTAAGAATGATGTGATAACCTGTTCAACTGACTGCACTGTAGACAAATCAACTGGATATATTTAGTAAGGAAAGGTTGTATTAACGCCGGAGATGAATGCGAATTGTGAAGACTTACAGGTTAGTGACAGCATTCGGAGAAAGTGCCCTGACGATTGACTGCAGGCACTGTTGCACCAATCTGTTTATACCGGTAGTTTCTCAGAACCTACCATCAGAACACCGGATGTCAACGAGAATATAATTTGTGGAATTCCCTCGAAAAACATTTTATAACAAACTCCCGTTCATAAGCCACGAGGCGATGATCAGGCATGGGAGGATGATCAGTACTAAACTGGAACGCGTATGTAAGACGAGAACGCTATTCTTAATTACACAAGCTACTCGGTTGCCTTCGCCACCGGTCAAACAACCGATGCCTGTGTTCTGTATCAGTCGTTTTAATCATCAGTTTCTATTCAGCTGTCAGAATATTTGCGTTATTAAAACACAAATGGACGGTTGTAATCAGAGGCAAGGAACATATACTAAGCTGAGTGACGGAAGCAATAATATAACAGACGTAAGTGATATATAACAAACAGGAACCGCTACATTCATCAGCGAAAGACATTTACCAATAGCAGGTCAAATGGTCCAAAATACATTGCAGTTAACTGTCACGCTGAACGCTAAGATCTGTAATGCGGCTGAGGTTAGACATGAATGATATTTAAGTTGAAATTAATTATTTTATTATTGTCTACATTCCGTGGATATGGTTTTGAGTATCTTTCAAAATTCAGCTCAACTTATACTATTACCGTTCAATTCAGTAACGTTAGTTTCACATTCACGACAGAAACGAGTGTTTGTACTAGATTCATATCATGGTTGCGATAAACCCATTTAAAAGTTATCCAAGTATTCTAATTTTTAAAGGGCAAATTGATCAGAATGCTTGACATGCTATGGTAAACATTATACTACTTATACCAGAGTCAAAACGAACTGTCCAATGTGCGATGACATCAGGAGCAGTACATTCTGAATCTGTTTATACAACTGTCAGCGGTTTATCACTCTCTTAAGCATGTTCTGATGATTCGTTTGTCTTCTTTGAAATGCTCGGTGTTAATCGAGTTGAACAACAAACAAATTTTTGCTGATCGAAAACCCGGTCATTTTCAGTGCTCTTGTGTTGGCTTAAAAAGCCCAATCTTATCCAGTCCATAAACGTGTCCATATAGGTCATATGACATTAAATATCATATTGTAAATAGGCTGAACACGTAATTTAACTTTCAATCATATATGCAGAACAGTGAAATTCTTGCTCTGATAGCTCGTACGAATGGAATTGAATATACACCCTGAGACTGCTCATAACATACAACTTGAAAGTGTCTAGGAAGCCAACTAAAACATTTTACGGAAGGTAATTTCCACTCTAAGCATGCAGGCTGCATATGCAAAAAATAGAAAGTTGAGTAGCAGTCGAACTGCTACATGAATAAAATAGTACAAGCTTACCAGAATAAGTTAGCCAAAAAGTCAACAGGTGCTTATATTCTAAATGAACACGTTAGTATTCATTCGAAGTCAAGCTGTTGTTATTACTTGAGAGTAGTCGAAAGTCAAGAGCTGAAATTGATCTTTTTTGTAGAGTGATCGCCACCGTTATAAATATTCCATTGACAACCACAGATGGATTTGACTGCGCCGAAACTAGTTTTTGTACGACTATAGTGCCGTGACAGTACAACCAGGCCAAGTCACACAGCTTGTCGGTATGATTAGTTAATCCATCGGTTATTTTGATTTGTCACTTAATTAATTCATATCAAACCTGGTCCAAGACAAGATACAGTTCTCATGTTGCATTTTGTCCTCATGGTTACTGAAATAACAATTTGAAGTAGATTCTGTTCATGCCTACTCTATGAACTTTCCAACAATTTTCTAATCTGTACTACAACACGTTGGTGCTTGTTGCCTTGCAACTATAAAATGTGAGAGAATGACAATAAAATTTAGTAGACAGCATCATTATTACTGAGCCGTTTCGATCCCCCTCCGTTCAAATTAAGTTTGCGGTATGTTCTCTAATTCACAAACAGGATTATCAATTAACATCACTCTAGAAATAAAATAAAACCATTCTACAAAGGGGAGTATCAGTTAAAGGCGAGGTAGAAAATGATGATGAACTCACATATGTTACATAAAGGAGCATATCGTCTCACGCACGTGTACAAATCCGCTCTAATTTCTGTCGTGTAGTCGTTCGTTTTCAGCTCAACCAAAGTTATGACACTCAAAAGACATATCGTAATCTCTGTAACCTAAAGACGTCTATAGAGGAAGTATCATTAAGCTAAATCTGTTGAGCCCAGTTAGACTCACTTTCATTTGCGTTGGTCAGGATAACTGAATTTGTAGTTGGTTCACCAGGACCGTTATATAGTGACAGTTCCCCAAGTGGATTACCAATCACAAGCCGATTTAGTCCAATATGATCGATTAGTTTACTCTCAGATAGTTTTAGATATACTCGTTTAGTTGTGTTTGTCCAGGTGCTTGTGTGTGTGCACGCGCGAGCAACTTAGCTTTACACACTAGTCAATGAAACCTTGGAAAACATTACCGTGTGTACAATTTAAAACAATCCGGAACAACAAACATGGTTGCACCACGCTGCGATCCAGTGTTTCACAGTATTGAAAACAGCATTTCTTACAACAGTCGTTAAATTGACGGAAATTGCTTGCTTATTTTTTAAGCTTGTTAATATTATTAATACTTACAGACGACAGGAAGAAGGTTAGTATTAACAAACTGGACACTGTTTCAAAGGGGGAACGTGCAAAATGTTCTTAGATTGGTGTAACAGTCGTCCGATGAACGAGTGAGCAGTAGATTATGTGATAATTCGTCCTGGTCAGTTAATTCTGAACCAATTCATCCCGGAACTAACCATGTTCTGATCAACTCTCTCCGGGGACGCTTCCTCCCGATCTTTTACTCCGGAATGCATCTTCCAGGAAATTTTTTATCATGGAACAGTCCATCTTGGGAGGAAATTCAGTCCGTAAACTATAGAGATTGCGCGCCACGCACGCTAGTAATCAACTTTCTTGGTTCTAGCCCGTCAGTAATGCATAAATAAGGCATTTACAGAGTGGCGTTCTGTCAGAGTTCCTTCTCTATACTTATCCATTTTTATAATCATATTATATAACACCCACTTGGACTCTTCTTGCAAAAACGGTAATAATGGTATATATTTCACTTCCTGGAGGAACTTTTGAATATGTCAAATTGAACACAACCCACAGATGATCACGGCCCTCGCATTCATTTTTACCTGACTTTTAAGTTGCATTATACCCGCTGATGCAGATGGACTAAGTCCACATTGGTAAACATAGTTTCAAGCTCTCAACATTGTTTCGAATCCTTGAAGCCGTATCCAGTACAAAGTGGTAATCCGAGTTAGACTGCATCCGTCAGAATTAACGGGGTATAAACAAGTTGCAGCTCAATGATCATAAGCGAAAGTGGTTGAGTGTTCAGGTATGATAATTCGGTCGTGCCTAATGTTAGGTCAATGGCGCAGTGGTAAACACGGTTGCCTCATGAACAGCATGTCCGTGGTTCAAGTCCCGGCAGTGGCGATGATATGCACTACTGACGAGCCCTAATGAGAGCGAAGCTCGAGTCTAGTGCTTCTTTTCGAAAGGGGCCGACTGGAAAGTCTGTGGGAATGCGACATCTGCGATCAGTTGTGGGTGATGTTCAACTTGAAAATACAACTCAATTAATTTCAAGTTCCTTCATCACAGATGGTGTATGCTGAGATTAAACGTTTTGAAAATACAGTACAAAGAATAGTTCATTATAAGAGCTCACATTACTGCACTCTAGATAAAATGAGGAAGGTAAACAAAAGTTGCGGTGAGCCGAAAAATAAAAGGAAGTCCACAAAAAATAGAAAAAGTTGAGGGTCACGTGACCCAGGTTTCGGAAAAGGAGAGCGAATGGTTAAACAAATGACAGTGATTGTTGTTGGACACAAACAAAGAAGGGATGTGACAGATAACTTAATTGCTGCTCGTGTTGTAAGCCAAAAATACGGATGGCACAAAGGTTGTTTATTTAGGAAACTAACACGGGTTAGGTGTTCAAACAGGACAAGAATGAAAAACACTCATCTGCATATGGCAATCGTCCCAGTAGGTCCCGGGTGCCACAGACGCTCATGCTCAGCTCCTTTACGTAGCCAGAACTATTCCATGGCATACTGCACTGTCGTGTTGGTGTGATGTTTCTTCCCGTGTTTTTCCCGCAGCTATTTTGACGGCAAAATCTATGCTGCAACCCCACTACTTAAAAGTGGTGTGGTGAGTAGTATGGGGCGATCGCTCGTCCTCATCAAACTCCTCCCCTCGCAAAGATTGTTCAAGCTGCAGCAACAGCCGTCCAGGTTCTCCTCGTTCTCTCGACGACCCGCGTGTCAACGTCGGTGTCGTTGATACAACTGGCGTTCATACTCTTCCGATCGGAGTGTCATATCATTTACAGAGCTGGCTTCCATGCACATGATGTGCATTCTTCTCATTCCCAATCAGATACACTAGGCCATGGCAGAGTCCACTACCACATAAGGTCCTCTACACTTTGCCAGAAACTTCCTAGACCCGGGTCCTGTTGCGCCTGAACTCCGCCTGTTTCTGTTTTTAACCTTCGAACCAATTTCAAACACAGCATTTCGATCCGACAACCTTGCGGTTGACTGGTCCTTGGAAACTTCTTGTGCGTTCGCCAAGTTATGGTTAGCCACTCTCCGAGCTTCTGCTAACTCACGCGTGCTCATCCGTTGGTCTCCCCTTAAACTAATCTCTTGCTCGACTGGCAGGCGTGGCATGCGCCCGTACATTAGCTCGAACGGCCACTTCTTCGTTGCCCCTTGAGGCTGAAAGCGATGGGCCGACAGAATGAACAGTAGCGTTTCCTTCGAGCTCCCGCCTTTTGCCGCCAACGACTCCTTGATTATGCAACCGTTTCTTTCCGTCAATCCATTTGTTTGAAGATGGTACGACGTTGTGCAAATGTTCTTGATTCCCACACGTTCCAAGCAGTTCCGAAACTTTTCACTTTCGAAGCAAGGACCTTTATCGGTCAATATGCTTCGCAGTATTCCGTGATCTGCAACGACGTGTTTCAACACCGTCCTGCATACAGTGCTTGCACGCTGATCGGGCATAGCGGCTGTTTCGATCCATCTTGTGGAATGTTCAGTCACGACAATGATGTATTGACACTCGCTGGTTCGAATCCAGCCGAAGCCCTGACTTTTCACAGTTGGGTCTCATCTAAAACCATAAATCTGCCACACTACTTATCAGTGCCACTCGTTATCTATTCGCTGATGACGTACTGAGTAGTTCGATGGTCTGACAGTCTGTTACGGCCAGCGCATTCGAGGCTCCAGCTGCTGCAGCACCATATAAACATATCACCACAGTCTATATCAACTGTAGTTTATTTGCATACCGCACACATCAAGTGAGGGCTGCGTTGCTGTTGCTGAATGAATTTTGGGGCGGTTGATCGGATCGTGTTCCTCCAGGCTGTTTGGTTCAAGGCTATGTCCTTCCAAGATTTACCATCTACATTACAACACTTAAGACTTGCTTACATAACATTCTCTTGTCACGGCTCTTGGCCACCAGGATTTTGCCTACTCGCTATCAACTATTCGTGCAGCAGCTGTTTCGGATTTCGATCGTTGTCCGTTCTACGAACAAGTCCCAGCTAACGAAGTTGGTCAAGCCTGAACATGGTTTTGCTCCCGTCCTGGTCCTTTCGCCGAACTATCTCAGTGTTTAAAATTACGTCCGACCACGGAACATCCGAGACGCATCTCTGACATTGTAAATGGACTCGGCTCAGATAGTACATATTGGGTTGATACGACCTCTAAGTTTCACTGCCTTGCAGCAGGGCAGAGAGCACGATTGAAAGATACATAGGCAGCTTAGCGCCTTTATTCACGTTGCGGTTCTCCCAAACACGTCTTACAAGACGTCCAAAAGCAAAGCCAGTCTTCGCCGCACCAGACCGTAAATCGTGGTCTACGGACAGACTTGTCAACAGACTGCTACCCACGCAGCAGAAATCTGTACAATTACCCACAATTTCTCCCATAATGCGGATTCCAGATGTTCTTCTAGCACCTCCGCCAGGAGAAGGCTGAAAGAAAGATGTCTTACCTGGGTGGTATGCAAAACAAGATTGTATGCGCGGTCGCGGAAGCAATACCCAGTTGTCAAAGTTCTTCTTCAGTGTGTACAAATAGCGTACTATTATCTGCAAACAACAGCATGCGCACTGTCAAATTACTTAGCAGAGTTGGGGTGCCGGAACCTTGAAGATTCAGCAGGTAGCCATCTGTGCGGTATTCAAATGTGATATTATCCCCCTTAGCCTAGTTGACTTAGTTGAGCCTGAAAGAACCAAAGTCCTAATCTACACAGACCTTCGGATCAAAACAGCATACAGGCCCGATCATCAAGTTAAGGTAACGTGAAAGGCCAGGGTAAAATCTAAATGAACTTTATGTGGCATACACGGCCCCGTAGTCTGTACGATTCTGTTTACTAAATGGATGACTGAACCGGAAAACAAAACACAGATGTCGTTCTGTTTTCTTGGTGAACAAGAGTCTATTCATACATATGCACATAGACAAACAAGAAATTCTCGCGACTCAACAACGGGGGCTGGATGCATATCCGGGCGTACTGTATGAAATATTCAGAGACAACAGAGTTTTTCTTTGACACGCTACTCACATGTTTGTTGAGCCTGAATGATGTGTGTGCTTCGTTGTGGTTTTACCAAGATTGTCTGATGACTAACATGAGGTCAATTAACATGTGCTCTTTACAAAACAAAACCACGTAAGACAGCAACTATAACCATCATGCTAAAACCATGTAGATACCGGAAACGGAGTTCATGCCGGTGCAAACAGTGCACAGTGACAGCTCATTTTGGCCTGCCGGCCGTTTACTTTTCATCATGGCTATGAGACGATGCTACCGAATGTTTAGACAAAGAAAAGTAACCGTTGAGTGAAATATGCCGAGTCGTACGTGCTCAGCCATATGCCAACACTCAGCCGAGACTGACTTCCCTTTTACTTGGAGGCGTTAGAGTGAGATAGCCTAAATGGAATTCTAGCAGGCTTTCATCGTGTAAGAAGGCGAAACTTTTATCTGTAAGCCACCGGTTCCATAAAGGCCGTTTGAAGCTACGACTGCAATTATGGTTGTGAGCCGTGGTAGAAAACTGTTTTTTTCCAAATAGGTAACTGAACTAAGAAGTTTTCAATTCGCTTTACTACTGGTGGGATACATTGCCGGCCAAAAGTATGATTGTGATTGTCGACACCAACCACAACCCTGTAATGAAACAAAAATGTTAATAAATAAAGTTGCTCCCACTCCTGTCTTGACTGTACTAACCACCTCCACTGTTTTAGTCAAACAGTTCAGCGGGTCCTGTATGTATGGTTTAGGCATTTTTACACAATCACTGAGTATATCTTCAGGCTGGATAGAACTTCCAACGTTTCAGTGTGATTGTGCAATCCAACCGTTCATATGAGTCAGCATGTTGGTTAATGTGGCGTAAGCGCTGTATTTGAATCTAAGATGTTTTGTTCTCTGAGCTGTTCTAGGGAAAAGTAACAATAAAGAACAGTCTTTATTATCCAATTCGAACTTGCTCACGCCACGCGCGCACTCTCGTTGATGATCTCGAATTCCCGTCCACAATCCAGCGACGGTTTCCGCTTATGTCGTGTGTACTTTTACCTGATTTTGTACGTGCGACTGACGCTTTCCGTCGTGTGTTTTTGTCTGGCATTCCCAGACCGTCGGTTCGATTTACTTAAGTGGTGGTTAGTCCGGTTGCCCGTGTTGCCCATACTCCACCCGATCTGTACTTTGAATATATCTCACCACCGCGTCGAGTTATTCAACCAAACGTTCGAATAATCACGCCCCCGACTTGGTCATCCATCACAGTATGTGCTTCTTTGTAAAATCCGATAGGTTAAGAAGTTAACGACGGACACTAATTGGTAAATTAGCGCACTTATTAAGTGACTATTTTGGTTATTGGTATATTTCTCTCAACAACCCAAATGTCATCTCACATATGAAAAGTCCCAGTAAACTTTTAGTTGGGATATGTTTAGGACCGATTGAATAATTTTGGGACAGTTGGTGAACAATCGATAATTTGTTTTAGTGGTGACGTTTCACTTCTGAAACAAGAGTTCTTCTTACGTACTTTGTCCTTACTCCTATTTATAATCGAAGTTGCGGTTGTACTCTCCATTTTTTCATATGGTCCTTCTCGTAGATGTTCTGTTCATGCCTCACAGTTTCAATAACCTCTTGAATCAAAAAAATGGTCACAGTTTTTGGAAACTTATGAGTTAATTTTATTCGCCACGCCCCATTACGATCAGTTTGTGCCTGTGGCTCAAATCTGACGTATTCGGTCAAATTACACTGAATTTGAAGTTGTTCAACCCCATGACCATAGACTGAGTTAAGGCTCAAAGAGCCACAAGTGTGTTGAAATATAGTAAACGTAAAAAACGAAAGGGATCAATAAGAGATGGCGAAGGCTGAGGTTCAACTAGTTACCTATACATGAAGGGATTATCAACAGCTACTTATGTTAAAATAATGACAAGCAGTTTACCACGAAATGTCGTAGTGAGACCTGATAAAAATGTTACTCATATCAGGGTGTGGACTGCGACGTCGTTCTGATGTAAATTTATTCGTCATTCTGCTGGGGCGTTCTGCGGCAGGATTGCCGAGGTTTACATGTTAAGTTCAACTCTTACACTGGTCAAGTAGTAAAATCAGCTGAGGAATAGTGCTGACAAGTTTCGATGAGACAGAGTCGGTCATGTTGATTTCTTCAAGATTGCGGTTGAGGAACAGTTAAAGTGAATTCAAGCGCTATTTCCTTGATAGTCTGAAAACCATCGACTACTTGAACAAGCTGTTTTAAATAGCGGTTTCTCACCGCTGATTCGTTATGAACGGCGATAAAAGAATGGACGGAGAAAAATGTGCTATAATTAGTGGGGTCAAATTTACAATTATTTATGTATGATCCGCCCCGAATAAATTTTTACCAAGTGGCACTCAACCTAACAGATGATCCACAGTCCCAAATTCACCCAGTAGGAAGTTTTTTGGACAGTTGTTCCGAAAATGTTTGAAAATTACAGCTGGACTTTGTGCACTGGTTTCAAACGTCAGTATTCGGACAACTAACGTTAGTACACGATTGCATATTTACTGATGAAGATGCTTTCTGCCTTTCAGCTGGCTTAATTGCAAAAGCCCAGGTTTGTTAACCACAAAAAATAGTTGACACTGGAGCAAATGGATAATTATTCATATTTTAAGATCTTTCCATGTTTTGGCACGCATGACACTTTGGATCAAGTTAAGTTTTTCACAATATTCTCACGTAAAACTATTTTCATAATAACGCACAACAGTCCATAAGTCGTTGTAATATAAAAAAAGCAAAACAATGGATTTTTTGATATCGCAACATTCGATTGTCTGTATTATACCCATTACTGCTCAGGAGGACAGACGCAACGCGGTTGCATAACAGTGGAACGGAATGACAAAGGAATATTACATCAGTGAGATACCACACCCGATAGTATGCGACCAGTGCTGGACGTTCAGGAACAAACATTGAACCTAATGATCACAAATAGTCATGATAACCTAACTAGCTGACCTGAACTCATTAACATGCCGCACACGGGTTTTATATCCTCTTTCATTACATCAATATGCTACCGTACTTTGGACGTTCACAAATGTGCATGATCAGCTTTGCACTTCAGCTTCCCGTCTTGAAGAAAAGTGTGTCAGTTACTGGACGTACAGCTGCTTAACGGATAAAAATTTTTCCGAACTTCTAGTTTCAAGGCAGTCATCACATTATGGTTTGATAACCATTTTCACCTTTAAGCATGTAACAATTATATATTGAAAAATCGATGTGGACCGTGTTCATCTACACTAAAGTACAGTGTACAAACTATACATCAGTTAATTTATGGAATGTCTTCCCGAAAGAATGTCTACAAATCTGTTCAGTTGATTGTTTTGTTGATTTTAGAACACCTCTTCCTGTCAAGGGAAATAATGAACGAGTGAAATTAGATAATCCTGTCTATTCAAATCAGGTTGTTCATTTACAAAACTTTTCGATCTTCGAGCAAAACGCAAGTTTTGGTATTGGTATGTTCGCCGAGCTTGGCATTTAGGTTGCAAACGTTTCATCATCAAGCGAGGTGACATCATCAATGTGTAATTGTTTTAGCGTATAGTTTTTTGAGCGTGGAGATTGGTGAAGTTCGATGGATGCCTGCTCTTATATAGCAGAGTGAGTTGACCTTCTTACCTGAATTCTGGTTAGTCGCTCTCTGTTGTTTTTTCCCTTCGACCTGATCTACCATTGGCTGATTCTTGTTGCATCTGAACTTTGACCTGGTGTCTGATTGGCTATTTCCTGCAGTTCTTGAGTCTTTGATCTGCAGTCTGATTGGGTGTTCCCTGTTTTTGTCGAACGGTAGCCGGTTGTCGGCTTTAATTTCCGTTGTAAATTTGAAATCGTTGAAAACGTTGTTGAGCATTCTGTGTGTGTCTTCAATCATTGAGCGTTTGAGGATTACGAATGTACCGTCAACATATCGTATCCAGAGTTTTGGTTAGATCGCTAGTAGCGCGATATTTTCTAATCTCTACATGATCGCTTCTGCGATGAATCCGGATATGGGATAGTCCATTGGGGTTCCTTTAAGGTGTCCGTAGATTTACCATTGAATGTGAAGTATGTTAATAAACATAGTTCCATGAGGTTGCATATGCTTTCCGGTTTCAATGATTCTTCGGGTCGAGGATTTTCTTCCTGTAGATTTTTTAGCGTTTCTTTGGCTAGGGTAATGTCAATGGACGTGAAGCGTGCTGTAACATCAAACGAGATCATTGTTTCGTCTTCTTCTATCATGATATTTTTCAGTTTGCTCAAGAATTGCAGAGCATTGCTGATGGAATGTTCTGCTCCGTCGATGAAATGTCGTAGTCGTTTGAATAGGTCTTTGGCCAAATTGTAGGTCGATGTTCCCGGTAGGGATACAATTGGTCGCAGTGGGATGCCATTTTTGTGTATTTTGGCAGTCCGTAGAATTGAGCACTGGTTGCATCATTCGGTTGCATTTTCGGGCGCTTCTGTTTGCTTATCTCAAGCGCAGCTCCTAGTTTCTTTAGTGCGGTGTTGATTTTGTTGGCCAGTTTTGTGGTAAGGTCAGCGTTGAGTAGGCGGTAGGTGGTTGTGTCGTTGAGCAGCTGTTTCGCTTTCTCCACGTAATCTGCCTTGTCCATGACAACTGTTATCCGTCCTTTGTCAGCTGGCAAGATTATGATGTTGTCATTCTTTTTAAGGTTGTTCAATGCTCGTTGTTTGCGTTTGGTTAGGTTATTGGACAACCTCCTGCGGTTCATGACAAGGACAATGGTTTGTCGGATTTGATGTTGGACTTCTTCTGGCAAACCGTTCGATTTCATTGTGTGCTCTAAGTTTGCCAAGTATTCTTTGTTTGTTGCGTCTCTCGTGTTAACGTTGAGTCCTTTGACAAGGACGTCTTGTTCGTCGTTGGATATTGGATGGTTTGATAGGTTTCAGATCCACGTGTATTTGCTGGTGTTGACATACTTCTTCGCCAATTTTGGTAACTGCTCCGAGGGCCATTCTCTTCTTATTCTTGGTCCTTGCTTCCAGCTGTCCTATCGCTATCTCTAATTTCTGTAACTGATGTTCGCCTATTATTTTTTGCAGTCTGCTCTTCTAGTCGTCAAGATGTTCTCACATTTTTGTAACCATTATGGACATCGGTTATTAACATCAAAACAGTATCAAAAATGACCGCAAAACTCCTGAGACCACATGGTATTACGTTAGCACACGAGCCAACAGCAACGTTACGAAGATTACTATCAAAACCAAAGGAACAACTCAAACGTCATTTACAAAATGCAATACAATGACTGTGGACAACATTATGTCGGCCAAACCGGACGGAAGTTATCAACACGAATACATGACCACGAATTAGCCATCAAGAGGTACGAACAATTTTCTTTGATCTCCGTCCACGAAGATGAAACTGGACACACCTTCAACTTGAATACCGTAGAAGTCCTTACGCAAGCAAACACCAGACATGCAAAAGAATTTCTCGAAGCCTGGTATTCATCAGCCGAATCGATAAACAAACACATCGAGCTGGACAGAATCTATGAACAAATGCGAACCAAGGATTTGAAGAGATGCAGACACCAACAAGTCCAAACGGCGGTTAATCCATACGGAGCAATTTGAACAGATCAGACCAAATTCGAAACGGGACAATGAATAACCAATCGGATGAAACCTTCAAAACGAAGACAGGACACACTCGATCAATGTACAGGGACCAGTCAATCAGATTCGAGGTTAAAATTCGCCAAAAACAGGGAACACCCAATCAGACTGCAGATCAAAGACTCAAGAACTGCAGGAAATAGCCAATCAGACACCAGGTCAAAGTTCAGATGCAACAAGAATCAGCCAATGGTAGATCAGGTCGAAGGGAAAAAACAACAGAGAGCGACTAACCAGAATTCAGGTAAGAAGGTCAACTCACTCTGCTATATAAGAGCAGGCATCCATCGAACTTCACCAATCTCCACGCTCAAAAAACTATACGCTAAAACAATTACACATTGATGATGTCACCTCGCTTGATGATGAAACGTTTGCAACCTAAATGCCAAGCTCGGCGAACATACCAATACCAAAACCATCAACACGAGCTACGAACAACACCACCACTGTTCACAACTGTCCAAAACGCAATTTGTATATCTGTTCATGATGTTGTTTTGATTTGATTTGAAATCAAAATTTGACGTAGAAACTCGTTCTCCTTATGTCTTTTCCTGGCCGAATTGATCACTACATACATGAAACTGGTAGTGAAGAGAGAATTTCAATGTTCCTAGTTTAGTGTGGAACTGAACTGCTGTTTGGAGCACGGATACAGAGACTGTAGTATTGCTTCATTGTTGCATCAACATGGACCATAGTAGCCCAAGCAGCCTTGGTCTCCGCAACAAGATTCCAATTATCTTTTAATTGCCGGGATGCGCCATATCAGGCCCTCGGTGTGAACGCGAGTGGTACCGTAAATCGGCTCGAAGGCGATACCCAAATCAACTCTCTGGCCAGAATAAAACAAGTGGAACAAAAATGCGTTTGAGATTCAGTGTTGCTGCCCTGTCGCCAAAGAGGTCAAGTGATGTTCATTTATTCTTTCCAACAGGTGCTTCATTGTGCATTCAAAGTATTCTGCCTCGAAGGAACAAGGAAACGATTCAGTGCAAGAAAAGACTATATTGCTAAGTGCCATATATCTAAGCTAAAGGCGTTAAATTGGCTAAGAGGCGAAAAAACTCTTAGTTTTGCTGCGTATCGGTAGTCTGCAGAGCTGTGTCTGGTCTTCTGTTCACAGTGGTTAGCAGAATGTTTGGAAACACTCCGTTATAAATCGACCCCACAATACTTTAAAACTACGATTTAACTAATAAGGACAGTAAAAGGAAGGAATGTTATCAGGAGAACTGTGCATCTTCTTCAGAAACGTGTCACTAGAATAACCAATTGATCTCGTGATTGACCATATTTACTTAAAGGGTCTGAATCTTACGTTGCCGGCGTATCACCTAGGGAAGATTACCGTAAGTTGTACAGAGTGCATAGAGTTTGACGGTGATAGAAAGGTCTAGTCTCAAAGTGACAGCATCGCATTTGGCTCACCGCTGTGCCCATTGTTTAGTGACATAATGTGAGAATGCTAGAATTAATGTACTCGACAGAACTGGCTAAACAGTACACCGTGTACAAGAGATACTTATAAGATATGTGCTGAGTCGCGGAAGAAAACACGAATGCTGGTCCCTTACTAAGGTTACAGAACGCATTTATCTAGAAACCGACATTTAAAAGCAAAACTTCTCGATGAAAAAATGGTCTATCTTGATGTGTTTAAACGAGATTATTGCTGGTATATGTTTAACTGTTTTCCTCATTACACTTCACCTATACGACGACTAACAACATCACCGATCAGTCACTTCTGTATCTTTTGAAACGACCTAGTGTGATGCAACCTGAACAGTACTGTCCAAGTGGTACTTAGACAGCAATGATTAAAACACACTTCTCAGTACCTGTTGGCTTCAACAAGTGCCAGCATGTTGAGCTTCGGAGCCAGATTCTATGTTTTACTAAGGTACAAGCGACCCATTTTGCTGATCTACCTCTAAACTTTATTCAAGCAGTAAAAACTGGTTGTTTGTTTCAAGTTGACCAACAGCTGTTGAAAATCGCAGCTGTCGCATTCCCATAGACTTTCCAGTCGGCCCAGTTCGAAAAGAAGCACTAAACTCGAGTTTCAGTCTCATTAAAGCTCGTCAGAAGTGCATATCCTTGCAAATGTCGGGACTAGAACTCCGGCCATGCTGTTCATGAGACAACCGTGTTTACCACCGCGCCATTGGCCTCACGTTAGGCAAAATCGGATTATCACATGTGAACGTTCAACCACTTTCGCTTGTGACTAATGATCAGGTTGCCCGATCGCCTCGAGAGGAGATACAGTTACTGTCTGTCAACTTCAATCGATAACCCCGTGACAGGTCGAAATCTTCAATCTCATTGAACTCGCTAGGCGACATTTTAGGTTACTGATGACTAGTCGGGGATTTGGTTAATTTCAAGTTCTAGTCCCGGCATTGACGAGAATATGCACTACTGCGGAGCTCTAATTAGAGCAAAACTCGAGTCTAGCGCTTCTTTTTGAAATAGGCCGACTGGAAAGTCTATGGGAATGCAACAGCTGCGATCAATTGTAGGTGATGTTCAATCTATATGAAAATCAAAATCCCCTTCTACTCATCAATAATCAAATACCGCTCAACAAGTCAAAGATTTCTGTGACTTCAACTTGGAGAGAAGTCCTAGTCGATGGGTCATCGATTGGAGTTAACAGACAGTAACTGTCTCTCCTCTCGAGGCGACCGGGCAACCTGATCATTAGTCACAAGTGAAAGTGGTTGAACGTTCACATATGATAATTCGGTCGTGCTTAATGTGAGGTCAATGGTGCAGTGGTAAACACGGTTGCCTCATGAACAGCGTGTCCGGGGTTCTAGTCCCGGCAGTGGCGATGATATGCACTACTGACGAGCCCTAATGAGAGCGAAACTCGAGTCTGGTGCTTCCTTTCGAAAGGGGCCGACTGGAAAGTCTATGGGAATGCGACAGCTGCGATAAATTTTGAGTGTTTATCTAAGGTTATCTATAAGGGGGCAGCCAAAAACGTTTACAGCCCGAACACCTTTTGAAACCCATAGAACCCTTTTTTCTTCACAGTAATGAGAGATTGTATACCAACAACTTATTGCTTTGTTGCAAAAGTTTTGTTTCAGTGTACTGGCGTACAAGAAGTTAGCAAAGTCTGAACATAAGTGCCATAAAAATGTTTGATTGAAGAAAACGGCACACAGGAGGACGTCTGTGGATGTTGAATTAGAGTTTACGAGGCCGGAACTCTTTCCCTAATATATAAAGCAGGTTGCTCACTAAAGTTACTCAGCGCTGACATTTTGATGGAATGGCCCATGTAATTTTCAATCCGTGGAGGAGTCCTGAAACCTGCATTACTGAAGAGAGCCTAATGCTAGAAAGGTAGATTCTTGCAAGTGTCTTAGGTATTGGAGTTTCACGCCAACACTGTAACGATTCTCCGCAAGAAACTCAGCATGTCAAACGTCAGCAACCAACAGGTGTCTAAATGACTGACATCACTGCAGAGGTCAAACTGAATAGGTTGAAATAAAGGGGCATTGAATGATCCGGAGCAATTTTGCTTGTGGAATGTATCAGGGAATAAAACATCCATTGTAGGCAAAATGATTTTCCTCCGACGAAAATGGTCCAAACCAACCGTCGGCGAGAATGACTATAGCAATCATTTTCCATGACTCTCACTGTGCTGTTGGTCGGCTATGTCGTTTATGACCAGGATAGCTCCTTCCTATTACACAAAACGGACAGGTACACTGCTTGAAAAGATGAGGGAAATGGTCAAGCGCATTTGCTGATCATCGTTTCGTGTCGTACATTGATCGTTCTTGTGCTGAACAGGCTTCCATTCAGAAGTGCGGCTTGCAGCAACTGAAGGACTTGCCGACATGGCTTCTAGTGAGAGTTGCCTATTACCCGTCTTGATAAAAGAGCTGCGTGCTAAGGAATTGAGGGAAAGGACATACTATGGCACGCCGCCGATCAGTGGTTGGAAGCTGGAAGATAAAATATTTCCCATGTACCGAAGATACGCATTCATTAGCTGTTGTGTTCAGCAGAAAATGCTGATGTTATTCGCTCATTCAGTAGGCACGGACTGAAGATCAGTGTGAAACTTGAAAAGAGCAGGATCGAAGTGAGGTATTTAACGCTTACAATAAAAAATGTCCAATCTGTTTACGCACGAAGTTTTAACTAGCAATTGCAGGTAGTCTGCACATACTTAAAACTCCCTAAATCCCTAAACGAAGGTATAATATAGTTCCATAACGTAGAATGATAGCATATAACCATGGATACAAGATTAAGTCTACGTAACTTCTGCTCGAAACTTTGTCGAGCAGTCCAGTTGTTATGACTTCTTTGGTACGAGTAGATCATGACTCAGTATTCCAAAAGTGTGGCAAATATGCGTGATGACATTACTCAAGATATATCCCTCTCCTGAACAACCTACACGGTCATTATTGATCTGCGCAAGTGAACGACTGAGCATACCACTGCAATAGTTGTTGCTTAAGCAACATGATGAAGTCTAAATCACAGCTCGCATAAAATGCGAGCGTTCGAATGACACACATCATCTATATGTCCATGCGTGCATACGGTGTAATAATGGCATGCCCATGCAGATTTATTCAAACATTCTTGGAAGGCTACAATGTGGATCATCACGAAAGTAAACACATACTGTAAAGTTGTATGGATTCATAGGTTTAAACGAGGAAATCCATATCACATGTAAAAACCATCCGATAACTCCACGGCTATATATGTTGCGGGCGTTCAAACGAAATACCAATACAAGTGATCAGCACTATATGAAAGTTTACAAGTATTTGCCCAACAGCGTTCATCATAAATCGACTGCACACATAATAGAGTACCGTTATATTTGCGGACGTCAGTAACAACATACAACTTTGTCAATACGGATAAAATAAACCCCTGAAAACGTAAGGTTCGGTCAAATAAATACTTTCTTACAAAATCCGGGAACGTGTATGAAGACTCGTAATTGATTAAGCCAAACCAAATTTCATTCCGGATAATTTATTCAGGTACATTTTCGTTATATTGGCCGATGAACAATCCAGTGTACGTTTCGTCACTGCATGAACTGGAAAGCGATGCAGCGGACTATTATTGCATCGGTGAGCAGTAAGTGTACTGTGTGCATGAAGGATTATTCCGGGTTGGTGAAATAAATACCATTTGTTTTACACGTAGGAACCCACGGACAACTGTCGATAACCTGAAAAACTGCCATACTGTGTACTGGTCAATGTAGTAATGATCGAAGTATTTAATACATTCAGATGGATGTTTGTGTATGTGGTGTTGTCTTTTTGTACAGTACAAATCCGTCTCTGCAGCAATTTAATTGTTGGCGCGGGTGACCATTTGTGAAAATGACAACGCGAGAACTCATGAAATGCACAACAGTTTTCGTGCAAAAACAGTGGGAAGTTCGAATGAAGTGTGAACACATTCCCAGTGTATCGTCGGGTGGAGCAATCTCACCTGTGTAAAATTCTGAAAGCAAGAAAAGACTAAAGAACTCAATATGTTGGAACTTAATGGGCTTCTTGAAATCTGTCAGTTGTAGTCGCCTTACGTGAAAACGGGGATTCACACCTTTTCAGTTTGTCACCTGTAACATGTTTGAAGCTAAAAGACGTTAGTTCTAATAACCCAAAACCCTACCCATTCTTAAGATTTTTTAAGAAATATTCCATTTTCTTTTCTATCTAAACTGAACACACACCGATTGTTAACACGATCATACTTACATATAGTTCTACAGCTACAATAAATGGTAAGTCGTCAATCTGTTTTTTGCCAAACATAATGTTAACGCTAATTGATTTTGTGCCATATTGTTATTCACGCTACAACGAAAAAGACTCAACTCGTTTTTTTATTTTGCTTTCCTGAAGGTCAGTAACAATCAATATATTCGTTGTACTTCAACTAAAATTACCGGTTTTGCATTCATTTTTTTACACTGAACAGCGACAGATGTCTCACCTTGACGTTAGGAGTAAGTAAAACCCATAACTCAAGGTACAACTGAAAATGTTTTGAGGAATTAATCGATCTGATCTAGATAAGAGACGATAGAATTGACAAGCGCTGCATTTAAGGACTATATAACAGTGTGGTTCAAACGAACAATTAAAGAGGAAATTGGTTAGATCAGTATATGTCCTAATTACTGCAAATATGGGATGTCGGGATAAAACGGCGTATGAAACCATAAGCTCCGGTCAAATCTTTCGACCAACCAGAACGTTAATAATAACACAACCAAATCAAACATTCCCTTCAACTGTGTTCCGAAACCACAATTAATTGGGATAGAAACAGTGTTCTTTGTTGGTCTGATACCCCTCAGCTTGTGGTCACCATCGAGCTATTCAAATGAACAAACCTAGCAACTGTGTAGAAGTATCAATTGATAGGGCCTTGCAGAGCAATTCTGACAAAGTATAAATAGTGAACGGGGAGATGCTGATTAGGTTTCCAAAAAATATGTAAGCTAGAAGAGGGGTACAGTCGTTGACGAACGATTGAAATTCTGACTGTTGTTATTAACTAGTCGGATATGTTCATGTATGCCAAAAAGAGAGGTGAGTTACACAGTTGGTGAATGTCACAAACACAACATTCGTCCTATACTATTTATAGCATACCTTTACCATTTAACAGTTAGTACACGCAGGTATATTACTTTGCCAGTTAAAAGTACTTGTTCCCATTCTAGATGCATGTGTGAGCCGACTCACCCTTCCTTGGACGCATTGTGCTCACACGACAGATTCAAACGAACAAAGATCAACAGAGATTTCAGTGGTTTGTATCGTAATCGATTTCTTTTTATGTATAAATGTTAGGTTTAGTCAAAGTTATTTGTTTTCAGTAATTCATTTATTTATTATTGTTAACTGAAATGGAACCTAACGGTCGCTCCCATTAGTTATGATAAAAAGCTGTTAAGCAATTTTATTCTGCATGTTAATTTATCGGGTTTTACAGAGTTTCTTAAAGTTGATTAACACTCGTAGGTGGTTGCACCTTTATATTCAGACGACATGGCAACCTGACCATTATTTACAGTTGCAAGTGATTGAGTGTTCAGGTATGATAAGGTCATTTGCACAGTGATCAACATGATTGTTTCATGAAAGCGTGGCCGGAGTTCGATTAACACCGGTTGCAGGGAGATACACCATTGTTTTACATAATCAAGAGGAAAATTTGATTATTGTATAACTTTTTAAAAAAGACTGTTTGAAAAGTTTGGATGAATTCGTAAGTTGCGATTAAACGTGAAATCAATCAAGTCCGGCGACCATTCACCAATATTTAACGTTATCCAGTTTATTGGTGAGGTCATTCGTTTAAGCTTTTCGTTGAGTGTCAAAACCTCTGGAGAGATGTGTAGTTCAGTCGTTATGTAGATATACACCAAATCCAATACAACTTTCTTGTGTCTACTGACAGAAGTCACAATGATCAAAAATTTGTATGATCTTTTTTAGAAAAGGAAACTCTGGCATATTTAATTATACAATTTTTCCAAGAAAAAGTATGACTATATACAGTTCAGTTAGCACTTCAGGATCCTGTATAGAGAATTATCCGTCATCAAAGTTCATTTGATTCGTTAGTGAAATGTTGTAAACTATTTCGAAAAACAGTTGAAGATAAAGTTTCAGAACGTCCAATACTTAATATATTTCTCCACTGTGCTGCAGACTTTCCACAACCCTTTTGAACAGCAACTCCACAGTTAATCTATGTATTATCTTCTCGTAGTAGTTCCCTACGTTTTTATCACTGACTGTACGTAATTCAGGTGTTTTGTTCAGGATCTGATATAGGTGCGGTAAGATGTTGTTTCAAAATATTAGATTCGGACTATTTGACATTAACCTAACAGTTGTACATTTTTCACACTGACGTTGGGTGAAAATCTTCAAAACAACGAATATGAAACAGGTTAGTGATCTGTAGTCAAGTCTTCTTTCAAAGTTTAATCGAAAACTAGCCAGCTCCCCTGTTGACCTTGCAGAAGTCTAGGCCTTTGTGTCTCATTCGCATAAATAACACGGACTATGGAGACGTGTGCTTAACGTTCGGTCAATGTGGAGTCAGCGTAAAATAGTCTAACTCCCAGAACTCCAGTCGGTACTTTAAACATTTTTCAGCTGGATCAGTGGAGATAGTAAATTCGATCTAAGAAGTCGTGATCACGGAGTTATCGATTAGATTATGCAGGGAGACTTTATTATCCCTTTGAAATAGTTAGGCAGGCTGAACGTTATTCACAAAAGGTCGAGGCGGAACTTATGGATGTGATCATTCGACCATGTGTATTGTGAGGCTACTAGCTTCGCGATTAACGCGCCAGTCGCCCAAACACAAGAACTAAAGTACAAATTTCGGACCGGTCTGGAATAGTTACTATTGGTGAGCTGTACTTAGAACAAAATCCGAGTCTAGAGCTTCCTTTCGAAGTAAGTTAGCTGAAAAGCTCTGGTGAAATGTGGAAGGTATTTACCCCGAAGTAACCCAAATTCCTTAAATTCAAACATTAATTTTGGAGTTCTGTTCATAAAGTCATCAGAACGCCTGGTTGTCTTCAACTTATCTATACGAAGCGACAAGAAACAACAGACAGACAAATTTAAGAGAGACTTCTGCCTAGCAGAAAGACAATTAGTGCGGAGGTTACTGAAAAAGATCGCTACGTGAAGCCCATCCCGTGTGGCGAGATGATGAATTTATATTACAAGGCGAGTGTTCTAACCCAAACATATCACAGTGAAATCAAAACCAGTGACGCACAATTATTTGGCGCTCCTTTATTATCGATTAAGGAAACTAATGTGACAGGCTAGAAATCCATCGTCTGATATCTGAATGTCATAGTTACCATACAATTTGGGCGAGTGATTATATGATTCTGAATATATGTTGTTTCGTAGTCGGTTTGATTGGACTAATTACTCCGCAGATTTGTAGCGAAAAAGGGGAAATTTGCACCAGGTTCGTCGCAGATCTTAATTACAAGGCAATTGGGTTTCGCAGGTTGCTCTTTCCTTAAGGGTGCATCAATCAAAACAATCCCTTTCGTATTGCGGTTCGAACTAGCTTTATTTAGCCGTGCAAATAAAAGTGGGCTGTCACGCATGCGCTCACATCACTATAGATGATGGTTTGAAAATGCTGCGAAGAACTCCATAGTTAAACAGGTTCAATGGGTTTATTGCGTGTACAGATTTGCTTGACTTACCTTCCAGTCCTCTGAAAGAGAATGACAATAAGGTTAGTTTTCGGCCGATTATGTTTCTGGTCTTACTTGAAGAAAAGAACAGCTATCATATTAACCTCATATTATTTAAACTCAACTGGTGATAACCCTATCATGAATGACTAATACACGTATGGTTGTTGTGAACACCTATGATAATTGGGATAGTAGTAATTTTATCACGCAATGTTTCTTCAGTACATCTCGTGGTTAAGCACTTGAAGATGGTTTAAGTTGTGCAAACAGTGGAGAAAAGAAGTTTGTAGTTGTTTGTATATTTACAGATTGAAAGTAATTATTCACATCTTTGATGGACTGATGGGCGTGTGGTAACTCATGAATTCATTACGTTAGCGGCAGCCAGTTCTAACAGATGACTCCCTGTAATCACTTGGACTTGCGATACTAGGTGCTCCGTCCTTCACATTTGAATGATTTAACCACATAGAATTTTCAAGCGTATTCGTTAATTATCCAGCTTAGCAAACAAGCTCAATACACGCAAGGCTTGCAATGAAACACAGTGAAGATGAGACTGGGCATATTGATAGAACAGATCAATCCAGTGAAGCCCCCCTTGCCGTTTTTAATCAATCCGGAACAAAACGTCTATAATTCCTATTCTTTGAATGTGGACAAATTAATGTTCACTAGGTCCTAAGTTTGGTAGTTTACAAGGTAAAAGTGAACAATTAGATTTAGAACTGCAAAATTTGTACGCATAGTTTTCTGATTTCCAGTTCACTTCGAACCGAGAGGCGGAGCAAGTGAAGTTTATATTAATGATTTGCTGTTACCAGTACTAGCTCTTCAGACCGACTTCAAAACATTTTCCCAAAGCAAAACATCTGTTGGCGGTAGAAAACTTAAGCATAAACTTGAATGTTTCAATTTGTAATCAATTTCCAAACCTGATACAAGTGATCATGTTGTATGGTTTGTCAAGGTAGTTTGTATTAACAAAATGCAGATCATATTAGGAGTTCAGATCAAGTTTCAGAAAACGGTTAGTAGAAAAGATTAGACGCCTCACATGGAAAAAGTAGTAGCAAAATCCTCAAGGTTTTTAAAACGGAAATGGAATTATTGACGTAGCTACAATTTAAAAAATTTGGCCATCTCGTGCCATGATTCTAGGTTGTACAGGTTACCCAAAATTCATAAATTTGTGGTACCATTTCATACCAATTTTAGGCACGTGGAATTCTCTGCACCACTCACTGGCCAACTGGTTGTCATATATTCTAGAGTCCATCAGGCGGAAACGTTTGAAGCGCACCTTCCGCGACTCTTCTGATCCATTGAATGTGATCAAAAACTTCAATTCCAGTGTGTAAACAATGTTTTCTTACCGCGTTTCATCTGTATTTATTAACCCTCCTTTGAAGAAGACTATAGGTTACCTTTGTGATCATGTCGAGCACAGCGTTACAGATAGTTAAATACCATCTGTTGAATTTAAATGCAATTACAATTAAGTGCAATTACAACATTCAAGTTAAGTTCCATGAGAATTTGTAGACAAAAAGACAGTGTCACAATATGATCCCCATTGGGACTATTATTTGCAAATATTTTCACAGCTAAACTTAAAAGTGAACAGCTGAGGTCATCGGCGAGTAAGTGCAATTTTTATAGTAGGTGCGCGGATGATGTCCTATGCGTACTCGATAATGACGTAAATCGGGTTGACACATTGGCTGAATCTAACTCTGCACACTGAAATTTGCAATTTTCTTTGGAGATTGAAATAAATAGCCAATTTGGCTTACTGGATCTACTTATACGTTGCCGCGCTGACGGCACTGTTTAACGTTTAGTACAACGACAGAGTAAGTGAAATGATCAACAGATTCATTTCAGTAGTTTATGTCACTTGCCCTGAAAAGGAGCATGATAAACTGTTTATCGAGCTCAGCCATAAGAATATGCATGGATGATAGCGTTGCTGAACAATTGGCATCCATACGTAGAATCTACACACAAATGGCTAACCGAAGGGTTTCACAGACAGAGTTGTGCAACAACGGAATGAAAGAGATCAGTCGCATCTAACAAAAAAAGTCGTGCACATCAGATCATTGTTTAAATGTGGTAGACTAGCCACAAACTGTTATATGTTGGCACTCAAATTTAGGTAACAAAACATTTTCTGCGGTCAAACTGCGTGTTCACTTTACTTCCAACCCGACATTGTGTCCCCGCCTAAACGATAAAGTACCTGATTCTGCTGCATCTGTCTGTGTGTAATCATTTACCTGTTCTTGTGGAACTAGTTATATTAGTCGCACCATCTGACGCTTTACTGAACAGGTCTCAACAGTGGAATAACGAAGTCAGTCAACAACGCACTTGGTGGAATCAAGTCATTCAGTTAATGTGGTGGCGGCATTTCGCTTAGCCTATCAAATTAAGGCCACCCAGTCGATGACAATGGGCGTAAAACGCTGTACATAGCTGAATCTTTTGGCATTCGCCTATTCAACCAACCCCTGGGTACTCGTTTAGGCTTTGGAACCGCGTTGGTTATCTTCGACCCTCTATGCCTATCAAGACTCATTGCCTGAATGGGCACTTGCTTAAGGTATCGCAATGATTTGGTTGACCTTATTAACCATCCGTTTCCCATCTACCCCTTCAATGATTCCCTTTTAAAATCACAATAAAAATCATAACGTATTTAGCTTGATGGTGAATAACTGAAAACCAGTCTGCTCACTTTACTGCACTATTTTTAAAATAAATGTTTTGTTACATATTACTGTGGTTTTTGTAAACTCAACATCAGCAATAATGAAACATGTCCAGATATATCAATTACAGGTTATCAATAGTTCAGGGAATAATTCAAAAACAAATTTTCAACTCTTGACTGGCCCCAGTATCGATGATTTTTCAAAAATTCGTTTTCGCGTCAATGTTACTGACAGATTTGAGAGAAAAGCGAAGGTTTCGCAATGAAACCAAAAAGGTGTCGTGCGCAAAAGTGGCCAATTTGTTACTCATCGATGAAAAAGATGCATTAGAAATGTGATAACCAGCTCAGGAAGCTTACCATCTGCGAATCACATTACCGTGTATCTTCGAAAAAAATGGCAGTTTGCCCCATCCGCTTTTTATGGAAAGCATTTTTCAAAGTACATATCAAGTGGCTATAAAAGAACCTGTCAGTATTTATGATACAGGTAACTGTGGATTATTTTTCAGTTTATCGTTATCGATTGATAGATTGTTACAGGAGGCATTGTAATTGCTTTTGTTTATTAATCATGTCAAAGGAAATGTCACAAGTCAGCTTGAATCGCGATGCTGTCCATCGTTTGAATATCGATCTCAAATGCTTGTTTCCTAGTTGAAGTGACGTGACCTTCAAAACGGGGCTGCTTCCGTAGTTTCACTCGTAACTCGTTGATTCCTTTCACCCAAAAAAATTTAACCACATCAAGAAACGAAACATTCTTCCCACCTAGGCAGTTTTATTCCTTCATTTCTTTGTGTTATCAACTTCGCTATTAACTAACATGATTGAGCAACGACTGACCGAAGCATTCTCCATTCCCAAGATGATTCATTCAATATAAATAGATACATCAGGAATCAGTGTCAAACGCTCAAACTGAAAAATGCTTTTTGACTATTTGTTAAACTCGTCTGGTTACATTATGTACAATGATTTCCCGATTACTTTACACAAGATATGCTAACTTTGTATCAGAATAACGTTGTAACTGTTAATTTCCATATGTGTGGATTGCTGATACACAAGGTGTGATTATCAGACAAGTATGGTTTTCCAAACATTTTGTTAAATGTTATCCAAAATTTCCTGGAACTTGTAAGTTGAGCTCATCACATCAGAAAAATGGAACGTATGCCAATATATTCCAAAAGAAATATATATATATCGGGGTATTTGTTTTCATAGGATAAAATATCAGATAACATTTGGAATGCCAAATGTGGATTTTCGAAATCGTCCCCAAGCTCGCCTGGATGCCAGATATAAACACTAATGGAATTCTGTACATGTGCAAGATGTAATCTAGGGAAGGGGAGGGTTAATGGTAATTTTTATTACATAATGCCGAAGATTTTGAATGATTGTATTTAATGAGTTTAATTGTACGCACCTTAGGTAGATAACTTTTTGGTTGACGTCGTGTTGCAAGTACGGCATTCTTTTTAAGGTTGTATTGAAAACGTTTTCATAGGCTGGAGTATTTTCTAATTGCTTACGAAAAAGGATGGCACTTTTTGGGACCTGAGGAGACTGAGCTTGTACACATTACCGCTATAGTCGAGTTTATTAAATTTTCAGAAGCGTGTACTTTTTTGTGATCAGTTTGTAAACATTCACAGTGATTGTAATTCAGTATCGCCTTTTATCTTCTAGCGGCGTTTTGCTGTTAGACATAAATTTGAAATACTGAATTTTCATTCTGCAGTTTGTTGAAGCGGAAGAAGACACGCATTTTCAGATACAACCATTCTGTTAATTCTCAGTACTTAGTTACAGAAATTTCTTTGACAGTATATAGATTTAGGTGATAGCGACAAAAAGTTGATCGAACGAGTCAAACGAACACACAATAAAGGAGGTTAAACCATGCAAACGTCACGACAAAAAGATGGATTGTGCCTTCACCTCCTTTGAAAAGACAACTTATGTACGACACTTAATTAATACTGCTTAGAACGGCGTCCAAATTTTGAAGTTGCCAGTACAAACTAAAGTCATGATGACAGACGGGACACTAAACACGGATAGGATGGGCTTTCTTTTATTGGGCATGAGTTTTATATAGTATAAATGTTATCCTCGTTCACAGCTCTGTGAACGCCTTTCAGTCAATTTTTAGTGTTCATACTCTAACACGTTTATTTATGCAAACATTAAATTGATTTGAATTTTCCTCAGTATTTGCTTTCCGCCGGCATGTTTGTGACCTACGGTCAACTTAGAGATTTTGTTCAACGGCTTGTAAGATGTTCATTTTAATCAAACGACGTTTCTTTTTATTAACGAACATACCAGCGCCTTTGTTTGTTGAGAGGTAAACTGTATTGTTTACTTGCTTTCGTATGCCTGATGACTTTCTGGTATTTGTAGAACAGACAATGATGTTGACGAAAGCGTAATGATTGAACCTAGTGTGAATCGTAGGTCTTTATTGTGCAAAGCCAATCCACGATCTCTAGCGGGACAAAGAACATCTAATTGGCTGTACGGGTTGCTAAGCTGAACTGGAATAGTTAATTGGGTGACTTTATTAGGCATAATTTTGTGATTTATTCGCAAAGAAAATACTTCGAGGCTTACAACTGTATTGGTTATTTATCATTACTACTAATATATCGAAGTTACATTTAGGTCCAAGTTCACTTATCTACAGACACTGGTTCAAGGACGTGACATCTGGTATTGTGGCCGTTAAAATTTCATAATGGATTCTTGGAAATTGGAAATAGTAAGTAACAAATTGTCGTCCAATAAAAATGGCTCATTTCGATATATGCCACCTGATCAAGAAGAACAAAGAATCAAGCAGTTTTCCGGTCCCTGACGCCAGAAAGCGCCTTCTATAAAGAATCTACTCTTTACAGTATGACAAATCTCGGAAGTTGTGAGACGCAAACTATATTCAGCCGGTAAATATCAAAGCAACAAGAAGAATAACGTTTCATACTTTGAAGTAAAAGTATCACCAAGGAAATCGTGGTTGTAGATTCGAGGTCCAAACGCAAGTTCCGCACCACAGGTCTCCTACTCATCGGTACAAACTCAATTTCATTTAGAAGTGTCTTCGGTAGGTGTGTTAAACGAAACGATGTAACCAACAATAACATATAATGAGAGGTAAATAAGTTGCATGAAGTGATACTCAGCTATCGACATCGGTATATTGACTTGGACTCTAGTAATGTAACGGAGTATATCTGATTGATGTATTTGGGAGTCACATCTAAACCTTTGCTCAACAAGTCACTCGGTTGTTGTAATATAAGCAATTATTTATTCCCGCCTAAAAATGACTTTTCTTCCACAAAAATAGGATATCTGCTGATGCTGTCTGAGAATTTATAGTACCTAACATTATTCCTGGAGAGCTGTTCACTTTAATTCAATACTCCTAAAAACAGGTTACCCTTTGTGCCTCTTCTGAAGCTCCATGCGTGCTTCACTCGTTGAGAAATGACATTGGTTTGAGTGTTTAAACGACAACCCAAGTATTGGGTCACCTCCGTTTATTTCTGAACGGAAACATGCATAGTTGTTCCATTTTGAACATATATTAGTATGCGAGACCAACCCCTCTGTTTAATCATAAGTCACCAGGATTCACTAAACGAATTGATTCACGGTTGCTTTATCTATTGTGGGAAATTCGACAGCAGTTGGGAAAACATACGTAGTCGGTCAACTTGTCTGCATCGGTCCTTGAACACTCAGCAGCCTAGTAGTACAGTCAGAGACTCAGAAAAATGGCGCTCGTCATGTACTAAGACAGACATTTTTAGAAGTTGACCCTAATTTAAACAAATTTTCCAGAATGTCAAGTTCTTCCATCGTGCACGACATGGACTAACTCTTTGAATATATATGTATACACAATGAACTGGATGGGCATCGATCCTTGGATATTGCCACGTTGAAGCTGTATGCTATGAACACAAAAGCCGTCACGGTATTCCCATTACGTATGTTGTCGCTGTGGACTAGCCAGGTTCCACAGCCTACTCAACGTTGTTTGTCTCTAACGTGAGAAAATTCTTTGTGCACTGTCAGTTCTTATTTTCACACAATAGCCATATACCCCACTGTGTTTTAGTGAAATATTTTCCCAAAATTCAGCTGTGGTAAAAATGACTGTCCTAGCCCTGATCCACTAGCGGGACTGAGCTACTTTTTCGACCTCGTCGACCCCTATTCGGATCTTATTAGTTTTGATGAATGAGACTATAATCGCGAACCACTGAGGATTGCTTATTGTAACTAGTTGTAAAATCTTTTGATAGTACAGCAAAAATGTCCAAATCCAGCTTTATTATCAAATTAAGAGCTCGTTTTCGAGTAACGAGGTGTGAATCGACGCGGTCTGTTAGCTATAGTGGCCGCAAAACGTTCCACGCACGACTGCGAACAACTGACTGATTATTCCACATGATCACAGTTAACTTTATGACCGATGCAATTGGCGAGCATGTCAAAGTATTCATTGACAAGCATTATACAGTGGTTGCTAGAGTTACCAGATCGAGTGTCCTGAAGTCCAGTAATGTAACTGGAACGATCTATACAATACTTACCGGTTATGGGGTGAAATATCTCATTAATTTTTATGGAGCTCAACTCCGGGTTGCTATCAACAACCGTTTGCAGATCCACGGTTGCGAAGTAAAACTTTTCTTGATATGATTAATGCGAGGTTTATACAAACTGTACCTTACAGTTCCGGTACTAACAGTGTAATGCAGCCGATCGATCTATCTCAGAAGCATCTTCCAAGTAACTGAAGAAAAATAGAAACGTACTCTGCGGTTTGCTTGAAAAAGTCAAAACAGATAAACACAATTTCTAGACGAATATATTTTTTGCTATTCATTCAAACACAGAAAATGACAAGTGAAGTGAGATAAAATTCATCATTATTATGAAACTTTCCGTCCACATATAGACCGATCACAAATACTGTCAACATAGTGGTTTTCAATGAAAAAACCTTCTATCAGACTGTGACAGGTTTAGTAGATTTATGATAATTACCAATATAAAGAGCAACTAAAGTATGCTACTGTTTTCAGACATGATCGAAAATGTTAACTGATCGCTTGTCCAGTGTACTGCTCCTTTCTAGCGATGAGCAATATAGAAGCTGTTATATTTTGTGAACGACTGTGACCTAGTTGCCACACTTGAATGTATCTCCGCCAGAAGAAACTCAGTCTTCCGGCTGCATCCTCAACACTTATGTCTACATTCAGACAAATCCTTGTATGCACAGTGTAAAGCCGGCAAAATTTTTGTGAAGACCTTATTGAGCGTGTCAGCGATATAGTAGGATCAATGGCAACAATACAGATGAGTGCCACACTCTCATTTGCGCAGCTGTCCTACTCCACGCAGCAGTCTCTATTTTGCCTGCTTGTCTAGCCAACTCCGGATTTGAGCTCAACAAAAATTTAGAGGTCGTTACATTGCCATAAATGTAAAACCACCTTCACGGTTACAGTCACTGTAAGTGAAGTCACTTTTCACACTGTCAATCCAAGACTTTTGTCAACCGGGGAATATCTGATTACAATTGCAGATACATAGTAAAAACTCCAAATCATTCGACGAAGCGGGATTGGAGCATCAATGATGTCACTACCTCATACGCCAAGAATAAACAGTCACATACACCTTACACAGTAGAGAAAAATATCTTGAAAGATCAGCGTGTCAAAACAATCTATATTCACGTAGAATTTTGTATCTGTAGTTTTCTTAGAAACTATGCAGACGCGTCATTTTCACGAATGGCAAAAGTCGTGCAATTTTCTACGGATTTGTGCCACCAAAAGTGAATTGTTTTCTGTGTGAGCTAAATTTTCCAATGCAGACTTTACTGTGATGCAAACATTGTTAACATTACACAGATGTTTCATATTCATATTTGTACCGTGTTTTCGTTGCGGACGGTTGTTTACTGCGGGGATTCCCTTTTGAAGTATGCTAAGTATGGGCACTAAACTAATAACTGTTGTTTGTGCAATGCAATCCTGTTAGGCTGATCACAATATGTTAGTGTCAACTACGGACTGAAGCGGATGGTCGTAGTTCGTTTATCATACAAGTAGAGAAATGGCCAGATTCGAGGTTATATTTAAACCTGGGATAAATACTAGGCATTGAAGAATTACCTAGCTCACATAAGTTTGTTAAATATCGTATCCTTTGATCTTTTACAAAAATCGTATTACACCAGTAATTAAGTACAGATGGTCTGTTCTGTTCAAATTTTCCTATAAAACTAGAGCATAGGTCTTCTCAATTATCAGTTTTTACTGTCAACTTTGTATTGAATACCGTGGATATTGTGTTAATCTACTAAAGTTTAAGAACCGCACGTGGATTAGTAATATAAACACGCATCAGCCACACATTCACTTGGATTTATCCTCACATATTTATTCAGAACATTTGTGTTTGTACAGTTACACAGTTCTTTGCCTATCCTACAGTTTTGGGATGCACTTAACTTACCCTCGGATAAGTAGAAAAATGTACACTGGCGGTTTCGATGAAAGCATAAAGGGGATGTCTTCCATTCTGTTTATGCAAATATTTCTCAGGTACTCATGTACAGCATACGTAGTGTAAAACAATGATAAACTAACTGACAAACTAAAGGAATCTCACCTACATCCGGCACCACTAATGAACCTCCAGCAGTGTGTCCGACTATATAAATTCGTTATGACATAGGTCTCGGTAAAAATCATACCACAATGTACCACCTCCATCGGACAACTCATAACTAGTTGCTACCATTTTCAAGAAAGCATGAACGTTTTTACTTTTTCCATTTACTGAAGGATTTGGTTACTTAACAGTTGTACACATTGTAGGGTAACACCAGTTTTACACTTGTCGTAACGAAATACAGCGTGGTCCATAGTGGTGTTATCTCTGTGGAAGTTAATCGCTCAACCACGGTAACAGCTTGTCAGGATCGGGATTATTTCTATAGTTGACACTGCTTAATACGGCCGTGATAATAACGACATAGCAGAGGGTTGAACCAGTTCTTTCTACAGAAATGGGGGAATTTTGCACCACAAACCTTTCTGAGACAAAAAGCAGATGGGGTGAAATAATACGAATATTACTGTTATTGGTATTGGGCCTTGTGTTAGGAACTCGAAAAAGTAAGCGGTATCGGGGGCAACTCCTCTGTCAGTTTTGGTTAAAAGGGTCAAGTTATGTGGATGAAGTGACGGATATAAAAACCTCAAAGTCAACATTTGTTAGAATTGTGAATTATATACTTGTCTTCAATATTCGCTGGTGATTAGAGGATTTACCCAACAAACATAAAGACGATCTATTCCATACATCGCTATGATAGTGTTCTCCCGCACACTTTACTGATAGAAATTCTACTAACTTGAGCAGTTTCTGCGAGGACATACAGACGTTTTTATTTATCTCAGCGAGTCGCCGAACACATTCCGAAATGGTTGAAACAACATATGACGCACCAACTTGTTGCACTGACGGCTCGAAATCCAACGTCATCGATTGCTAAACACCTCATGACAACGGGTCACCAAGTTGACCCATTAAACTCATTTAAGATACTATTGCGCAATCGTAACCCGAAGCTACTAGCGATGCTCATCCGAACTTACCAGCCGACGTTGTGTGCACAAAAGTGGTTGAAGCAACCTATCGGGTTGCCATGGTCATGATTACATAATACTTGGTGTGCATGTATGCGTGTCTAATCCCTGTCTGTCCTTATTTGTATGATGTATTATAACTTGCTTGTTCTACATTTGCGACTGATGAGAGTAAATGAAATGTTAACATATCACAATATGTCTTCGTTATGCTCTGATGAAGTGGTTAAAGGAAACTCAGTGTTTCAAGTTTTTATTTGAGGCAAGTGATGATAAAAACTAAATCACACCTGGATAAACAGCGCCGTATATGTATGAATTTTGCTTGAGTGTATCTTACACCTTGCGCACAGTTCTACGTCCGTACATGCATCAATACTTATCTCGTTGTATACGTTCAGTAAAAAATAATCGAGGCAAAATTTATTCACTAAATTTTGTTCACCAACATACTGTAAAGTGAAGAAACAAACTGCTGAACATTTCACCATAACTGTTTGTTAGTTTAGGTTTAAACAGTGCTTAATTTTAGATACGATGCCAGATGTATGTACATTCATAGTTTGAACATATTATGTTTGATTTTTAACATTTCCACAGTTACAGGTAACGGTCATTTGCTTTTGGGCTAGAGCAGGACTTTAACTTCAGATTACAATAACGGACAAGAAATAATGCAACTCTTTCCACATGGGTTCGTTAGATGGGATTCTTTCTTGGGTTACCTGAGTTTTATCCATTTACGTGACAACCGCGTATAGTTCTTGATTGTAAGAATGACGAGAATGACCAAAAGCAGCTGTTTGCAAAATTGACTTCTAGTGAATTTCGTTTGAGTGTTACATAGTTTGAGTTTTAATGTAAAGCAGTTGGCTCTCTTCAATTATCCCAACATTATGGAAGGCCACCGCGATTATCAGGAACATATGATTAATGCAGTAAGGCGGCTGAAATGAGCAAACCATAATCTTTGCGACAACTTACAGCTGATCGACGTAATCCAAGATCTAAACCTGAACAGTCAGATAATTTTATCACTCTCGTGCCCCTAGGAGACACAAATAGTCAGCTATACGACTATGTCGAATGCATCAGTAAACCTGTGGACATTCCAACGGATGAATTTAAAGAACTACTGATGTTTACCACTGGTAACATTCAGTTTATGTATATTATTAGAATCTACCGACAGAGAGAATGAGTGGCAATGGGCCCGCGTCTAAGTCCACAATAAGCTGACATTTTCGTGAGTAAATTCGAGACAAACCAACTGAGTACAGCTTCTGGACAGTTAAGATTTTATAAACGTTTGTTGGTGATACGTTTTCCTTATCAATGAAGATTCCGACGTGAGCAGCAGTAAAGGAGTTTTTAGGTCAACTGAAAACATTAGTGAATCCAACTAACGATTGGATGGTAACGACCAAATAAATTTTTTGGATGTTGGTACACAAAGAAGAAAAAATGGCTCACTTTAACAAAACATATATGGCAAAACAGACTCGAATTAGTAAAAAGATTCGTTTTGACAGTTTCAATCATTAATCAAAAGTAAAGCCCTGTGCGATGTCTGATGAGTAGGGCGTTGAAGATCTGCACTCCAGACGCTTTGCAACTTGAGCCAGAATTTCTGCAGAAATTGCTTATACAGAACAGTCGCCAAATGCGTTTTATTTGGGAGAAGATGTGAGTGCTAGATCCAAAATCTTAATGACACACCGCGAGTAAAACATCGCATTTACTAATTTCCATTCCAAGGAAGACTCTGTGACCAAAAGGGCCACGTTTTTGTCCTCATGAAAGTCTAAAAAGCTTCATTGTGCATGAGCTTCTGTTCAAAACCCGTTATCACGTCCTAACTTGGGTACTAACATCCATATTTTGCAACCATCTGTTTTATGTACTCACTTGTTTGTTGCTATCAAGCGGTATACATTGAAACACTGCACTCCCTTGATCCAGCTCATAAATAACGAAAGAAAATATATTTCAAGATGTCCATTGAAAAGCACACCATGGAATCAAGTCACATTGTTGACCCAATCAACTCAGTTAGTGTGTTACTGCGCAACCAGAATCTGAAATTGTTCGTGAACTCCGAGGCAGTACCAATCATTAATCACCCTCCGGCCCTGTGTGTACAAAAACTGTTGGCTCAAGTAATTTGCCTGCCTTGGAATCGATAGCAGTCCTTCATTCTTGTGAAGCGCAATGGTTAACCTTCTCTAATGTTGTTGCTACCCGTATTTCCTAGGTGTTCTAATGTTTTATGTTTTTGACTAAATAGAGCAAACGAAATGTCAACATCTCGCGGTAAATATTTTCATTCGCTATTGGTGAACCGCACCATACACGGCGATTATCTGATGGAATACGTGAACACCAACTTGCTTGGTTAGACAATAGTTTGAGTAAAGTGAATGTAAGCACGATTGTTTCTCATTTCCCAAACTCCACTTATTTTGTCAACAAGAAATTTGCCTTCCAGCTTGTTTACTAAATACTAAGATGTCGATCCAGAATGGTGAGATTCCTAACGCTGACCGCTGCCGAGATCATTAGCATCCGGTTGCATAACCCAAACTCACAGTGTGTAACAACGGTTATGCAACTGCTGATAAACACGTAGTCCCCAATCTCTACTGTCCGTCTTTCTTATTCATTCTGGTTAAGTTTTGGTTCATATTCTGCTTTAATTAGCTTGATGACCAAATAAAGAAAACACGTTCTGTTCGTTACTTTGCTAATCTCAAAACGTCACTGGGTACTTTCGAAATAACCTGGTTGTCTACTTGATTTGTTGCATCCTCTACTTCAGGACTACTTGGGTTAATCGTTTGGTCTGGACACCTCTTCGAGGGATGTAGTTATTCTAGACTGTGTTATGAGTGACAAAACTTTTGCGGCTCGTTAAAAGGACTATATCTTTGGAATCCGTTTTCGTTTAAACGAAATACAATCAGTGTAGTTCACACACTGAAATCCTTGGGAAACTTTAAAATAACCAGCATTGTACGGCAGTCAGATCTACTTTGAACAGCTACATGTGGGAACACCAGGTTAGACGAACGAGCAAGTTTCCACATCTCACCAACCTAAAGGTCTCCCCATAATATTGCCGATGTACACGGACGGATGGAGGATCATCACGGTTGAGTACTAGCAGCGATTAGACATTTAATGGCCAGTTATTTCTCTGGTCTCTTATAACTTAGAACATTTTGGTCAAGTTGAAACCTAGTCACAAAATTTATCTTTTTATAAAGAGAAATGTTATGGCACAGGAACGTCAGGGTAAGGTGTCACAATGGTTATACACATGGGGAAATGAGTCGTATGTTTGAAATATAGTTGTAAACTTACTTACTTACGCCACCTTAACAGTAAGGTTATCAACCCTTACAGGCGATTACTTTAAATAACTCCTGCCCATATCATTTGTGATAACGGTTAAAAATTAGGAATCCATCAGATTTTAAGTAGTAGCATACGACTCGTCCATCAACAAATTTTTATACATTGTTTCATTCCCAGTGTTGCAAAGCATGTACTTCTTCATGGGTAGTATAGTGTGTAAAGTTGGGAGCTAAAGGGAAGATCTCAGCGCCAGAAAGATGAAGGGCCACAAGCGGTTATTGAGACCGTGTGTACTAACTACGTGAACGTGTCACCAAGCCGAACGACGATACACTGATGCCTATTATGTACGGATTCACGTCCGCCATGCATATGAGTGTACGCGTTCGTTGTCCTCTGTTTTCTCATAACTCGTAGGGGATTTCATGTATTACACAGTGCCTTCTGTGGTCAAACCACTAGTAACTCAAGTAGCTCAATGTTCCGTAACACAAGTAAGAAACCTCTGAAAACATGGGAATAGCAATTCCGGGTTGTTAAGCAACTGATGGTTTCAAACAGACGGCGAAATCTCAAAACCTTTGTGTGTCCGTTTGGGTATAATTGGCCTCTTCCTGCAGACTATTTATGATTATTTGCTTCAATTTACCAAACAAGACCCTACTGTCCGATGTCCGGTAAAGGTATCTTGACCGGAAGTAATAATTTAGTAAACTTGGGGTTGTATGTCGTTATGCCAAGTTGGGTTATTGTCCAACAAAAAACTACTACCATGAATGTCTATTTATCACCATCAACCCGCCATTGCATTCCGAGTGAAATACTCCCGAATGACCAAAAGTAGTATCATCTCAAACATACTTGTGATCAATACCTAATAACGGTCTATACGATATATACAGCAACGACCATTTCCGTAATTGACATAATATTTAAGCATGCATTTTGGAAAAATCAAAGAAAATCCTTTTATATACACACTTGTCTTTCGCGTGCTTTTACTTTTCTACAGGTTCGTAAAAACTTAAACCAAATTATCTAGTGTTTAAATCAGTTTTCCAACGGTTTGCATACTACAGTCAGCTTCACTTTTACAAACTGAACACTACAAATCAAACATTACAGTTTTCACACATACTGATTAGTCCCTTTCGAAAAATAGCAGTCACCTGGAGTTTTACAGTCGTTAAAGCTGGTCATTCGTGTAAGTGCTTGACTTCACGTGAAGTTCAATTCCGACACACAGTTTTACGACCCAAACACAATGACTTATTTGCTACTGACCTGATCAACATATTACTGGGCAAACACTGCTCAGTTTCTAAGCAAAGCGAGTCTGGAAGAATGGAGACGTTCAGTCGATAGAAAAGTGTCTTCAATGGAAAATGTGGAACACAGAGGAGACAAATCATTCAACCTACCCGTCAAGGTATTATCCTGGGGAACTGATATCTGTTATAGGGCCTCCACGTCATCTTCACCTCAGATTCCGTCTGACATGCCTCACCTATGCGTTCTAATACTCCAACATACGGAACAGCTCGTTGATCGTTAAATCTGGCATACAGTGTAGCGGTATGTTAGCAGCTACGATAAGGTACAACCGAATTACACTAGTTACGCGCTCAGTCACATTCGCTTATTAAAACTACCTCCGGAATGTGGTTAACTGCAAGCGAAGTTTGGTTTACATCAGTTAAACATCCAATTAGTTACCAACAATCTCTGATTTTATTTAGCAGCTTTAAACTTGGCCCTCTTTCGTGTGCAAAGTTTTTTGTCAAGAAAGTATGACATAAAGTTCCAGTGGAATCATTTGTCATCTAAGAGCGTTTTGGTTTCGGTGAGTTAGTTTCTAGTTTCAAATGTCCTATCAATCTCAGGAGCTTGTCTCCAGATCCAAGTAGACTTAAACCAATGTCTCCTTTTTAAGTTTTTAATGGTTTCAAAGTTTACAATGTTCATGATGGCTTACTTGAATGTGTTATAGCTTTATTCAGTTTTGTAGTACTTACTTTCTCACTCACACACCTACTGGTCTTATTCCTTCGGGTTTACACCGGATACGTGGTGTGTGAGTGGAGCTGCAAGTGGTGCAGCGCAAACCACTTGGGGTGATGGTTTAAAGCGCAGGCGTCCTTTGGCTTCGGTCACTGTGACAGGCTAATCCGTTTCGGATGCCGCCAACCAGTACTTACTCTAGTGATCTGACTGACTTGTGTGTTCACATGCTATCATTTGTTTTCTGAGTATGTTGCGTGCAAATGCAACGAAACAAAATCAATGAGGAACGTTTCCACTAGCTTAACTTACAGTTGCCGACAAAATAACTATTTTTGTTTTCCATGGTATGATTGCCTCGTTCTAATAGAAGAAAAACTCGAGTCTTGTATTTATTTGTTAAAAAAGATTGATTGAAAATTTACAAGAGTGTAATAGTTGTGCACTTCGATTTATGTTAATCATAACCCCTTACTACTCAAAAGTAGCTGAAATATCTGTCGATAAGTTTAATGATTTCTTTGATAATAACTTGAAGAAAGATCTCAGTAGTGAATTACTTGACTAAACATTGACTGTCTTTCCTCAAAACAATAGAAACACGTATGTATTGGTCAGAATCGAATATGACTGGGCGTATGAATACGGTGTTTTGGCCTTGCCTAATATGAGATCACTGACACAGTGATTAACATGGATGTCTCATGACAGTGTGACCAGAGTTCAGACTCCGATTTTATCAGGGCGGGCGCTAATAAAAACAAAACTAGAACATACTGTTTTTTCTCGGAAAGGGATGGATGAAAAGTCAATGGAAAGACGAAAGCTGTTAGTAATGCTTGAGTTTTAGTAACCGAAATCCTTTACAGCCTGTCAGTCGTGTTATGGTCGTTAAGCTATCGTATGAGATCTTACTGCATCAAAAGATACACTGCAGAGTAGATTCCACTTCCACGGACAATATCTTTAGAAAACTTACAAGAAATAACAGCCAACAACTTTAATACACTTTCTTACAAGCCTGACAAATGGACGATGTCGACGGTAATAGCCAAGTTCAATTCTCAAACTTATTTATTGCAACATTAGAACATAAGTTGATAACAGGAAGCTCGTTTAATATCACAAAGAAACTAGTTGGTCCGGAGATATAACAAAATCTGGCAGTCCTTGTGAATTTTCTATGAATATTAAGTAATACTACCTACTCATTTATTTTATAAGTACAGATGCAAGATTGTCAATGGAAGTTTATTGAATAATTAGGAGAATGCTACAATTTTCTCTTGCCTGTTGATAAACTCACGGTGCAGATACGTTTACAAGAAGACGGGAATTTTCTCAGGATGTTATCCCAAAATGTACATTTTAGACCAAAGATTTAGGGGTACATTTCGAGTGGTTAAAACAGTGTATTTTCGGTCACCATTATATAGGGTTGGCATGTTCATGTCAGTCACGTACGCCTGGGTATCACTAATGACGTAGTTTAACAAATCACTCAATATTAATGTTCAAACAGATTAATGTCAAAAGCTCACATTGTTGGTGGAAATAAAGAGAACTCATTGAGGGGGTTAAAAATTACAAAACGTTTTTGCATGATATGATTGATGCATAGTCATAGAAAACGTAAACACTATTGTGCTCGTTGTCTGCGTGTCAGTGTACTGATGTACATTTTGACCTCGTTACAACGCTCGTATTTTTTGTCAGCCAGTTTGGAAAGTAAACATGTGTTTCTCGCAGTTAGACAATCCGGGCATCTTAGACATTGCTGATTTTTTTCAAGGTCTGCCAGAGACGGAGCTGAAAGGCAAATGTGAATCTGTGAGGCAAATTCGCTGCCAGTCGTGAATATCCACTGGTTAAATACCAATCAGATTAACTGTACTATAAATCTAACGGATATATATCCAGGATAATGGGAGATTTAGACATAACATACGAAAAGTTATAGTAAAATGATTTGTAGCTCTGCTCATGAGTACTGGTTTGTCGCTTGACGGAGAAGAAGTCATAATCTGTTGAATCTTGACACATAGTAGCTTGTATTATATTATTTTACCGGACTGGTTTAAGGTCTTTTCACTCAGTGGTCGTTTTTTTACATGCTCTCTTCGTCAAGTGCATACAGAATACTTTGTCAATGTCGGATAGTAAGCAATGTTTTCTATTGCACGTTTAGCAATCTTACAAGTTCATCATTATTCTAGTTTATAGAGCTCATCTCTGGAAGAACATTCCCAAAGTGAAATATTCTCATCAAAGAAACATTTATGGGATAAATGTTTCGCATCGGGTCTCTTCACTATCTACCTCCACTACTATGCACAAATGCAGGAAGAAACAACACAATAGTTTCACTTGCTCAAACTAGGCCCTATTACGTGTTCATACCTGAGCGGATTATCTATGTGCGTGGACCAGATTGTGAGCAATATTCACACGCTACCCAAGCAATCTAAATTTAGATGCACGCAAGATTAATGACTCTGTTTTAGCGGTCTGTTCAACTGTAACTATGTTTTCGAAACTGTGTTAACCACGTCGCTCTAGTTTAATAGTTATCAAAGACAACATTATGCAGACTAGCAAAGCAACTAAAGGACCGCATGAATATTTTTATTTCCTTTGGTTAAGTTGGGGGAAAGGTGTGTTTCTTAACTCAGACCAACAAGGAATTGTTAGAAAACCCTCGTTACATTCTGTCCTAAGTAATTTAATTTGTTTATGAGTGTTCTGTTTTTCTGGCTGATAGGGATATAAGTGAATACAACCTTACTGTTCCCAGTAGAGTACATTTGAGATAAATATCATATTCTAAACGGAACTTTTAATAAAACTGAATTTTTCTTTAAAAAGCGGCACGAGTTGTAAGCCTCATGAGGAAGAAACGTGACAAAGATCGGACCGTCCTCCTGTGAAAAAGTACACACCGGCTACGTGCATGTATCTATACTTTGGGAACTGGCCAAAAGCTAAAATTGTCAATCTTAATCAGATTGAACTGGTTCATCTTCAACTCGGATCGCTTCTTTAGCGCGACTCAATGGCAGTGACAAAGCGGGTGTAGCATTCTCATTTCCTGTGTGAAATGCAACTTGCACTGATTCAACTAAAACAGAGGCATATAGCGCAGTGCCTTCGTTTCAACGTCCTATTATACGCAGGTCTGCCGGTAAAGTCAAGCTAACTTGTACAGTTCGATTACTTCCTCTGCTAGATTATTTTTTTTCTGAGTTGATTACGTTTTACTAAGGCTAAATATGTAGATTAGGCAGCCATAGACAAAATATGTAAGATACATTATTGAGACTTGGTTATTATAAAAAAAATTCATTTGAAATTCGCTCCCCGCCTAACTGATGGACTGAACAGAATATGCGAACGGCTGGTTTGAATGGACAGTCATCGAACATGCCAACAAAGTTTAGTCACATTAACATGGTGGGCATATCATGTTAGTATAAAATGGCTTATCCGACACAATATCAGACTTGAATTGTGATAATACTCAGTGACTTGTGTGTGTTTGTGTGTGGACTATCTAGGAGGTGCCTGATTGCTTGTCCCTCGCATATAACGCCACTTACAATCGTGGCGGGAAACAAGCCTCGTTTCTTTTGTCAACATGTTTCGACTTCCTATAAGCCTGCTCTCATGTGCGGAACCTCGATCATTCAGTCGTTTCTGATTTTACTTACGTCCCCATCTGGAAGGGGACAATGATAAGATGGATTATTCGAAAATTTCCGCAGGTTAAATATCACAGCATTGTGCATATATATGGTGAAAGATTACAAGCGTCAGTATAAATATTATCAGAGGCAAATAGGCATTATTTCGTTCTGTTTAAAGGTAGCCCGTCTTCCCTGATAGTAATTATCATAGGTCATCTATATTCACGGGGATGTAGAAGACCGTTATGGTACTTGTGAACGTTAAAAAGGGGTAGACTTTTCTAATAACCACTTATTAATACTGCCCCATCCCGTTTTGGTTTGAATCTGCACATCATACGCCAACGGATTATCTGAAATGACTGAATTTGTTAACTTCTGCCGATGAACAAGGGTAGAAATACAGGTGCGTTAAACATGACGCCCATGGGTTGCAAACACGATATTAACTGGTTCGGATTGTGAGCCATTCGAATGCATTACCGTGCTTCCGCCTCGAGGGTATTTCAAGCTGCCCGGACTACCAGGATGCTTATTGTATCCATTAGAATACCAATGGATGATGGACTATGTGTTTACAAAACAATTCAATGTCACTGCTAAAATAAAGACAAGATTGAGAAGGAAACTCACAGATATCACATTTGGAGGCATTTTCATCCACACACGAGTACATATCTTGCTGTATTTGGTTCGTACATTCATCAGCTTGCAATTCAGATACAAAAATAATGTTCAAAATACATAATGCGAGCGTCGTACACTAAAGGAAGCGGCGGATGATGCGCTATTAGATTAAAGACCTTGGTGTGTGAATAGACTTACCTTCATTGTTATTGATGTCTTAACATAGAGGCTCTTCCAGAAAGGTCTTCTTATATAGCATATATTCTCTCACCTAATCACCAATCACAATCTGGTTCGCTCCAACACCATCAAATCAATTTCTTGTTCACCTGTTCATAAATGTGTGTTCATTTGGTTGTCCTTCAACAGTCAGTTGCGTTATTGTGTGCATGTCTGTACACAAGAGAGAAGGCGGAGGTAATTTAGCATTCCATCTCGATCGATTGCATATGAAATCATTCACACTATGGAATATATCACGTCGGAAAATCTGGCAGACGAGGTGAACCAAATCAGAACGAAGAATGAACATATGCACTCAACACAAGTTTTACCGAATGTCATCCGTGACAGAACTATTCTTTTCATGTTATCTACTAGCCTTGAGGAGACTTCTCTTTCGAATGTGATAGACCACCTGAAAACCCTAAATTTACCATGGCTATTAGCTTCCGGTTGACTTTCTGAAGCATGACTGAATACAGTTCTTTGTGCGTACTTTTAGCTAACACTTCTGCGGTAGTAGTAGAAAGATAACTAACTGATACTTTCTTAAAAGCTGTTCTACGTCTAGTGTGAGGGGAAGCAAGTTGTCTTTTCCCAAGATCAGCAACCCACTAAACAGTTTGTTTTATTTCTCAAACAATGTCTGTCCTGACCCCTCGGAGACGAATTAAGCGGATATTGTTGGAACCCCATCTGAAACCTTATATGACTATTCTGATCACACAAGGGTCCAATAAACCAGAGAAAACTCCAACGTGTTCTTGTCAGTACATGCAACTTACTGGTATCAACCATCTGAAACACATCTTGGTTTTCTGTAAGTTTGGTTTAACAATACCAACAACCTGCACACCGGACTAAGTTTCACAAAACTAGAAGCGCTCGGAATGACCTTCAGAAGAAGTGGATACCAGAAACATTTCATAAGACGTCGCTAAAAAACTGAAGTTCAAGGACCAGTGTAACTTGATAGACTGCCAGTCGGTTTATGCAAACTTAAGGGGCTTCCGATTTGAGAGTTTTAATTGGACGCACAGGTTATCTCTTGTTTACTGAAAGAAAGTCGAGAACGCATTTTGCAAAACTATTCTCAATATCGAAAAATCGCAATCTACGGTTCATGAAATTTTCCGAGATTGCCGCAATAGGCTGGTTCAAACACACTTTATGATAAAAATACAATGTTATTCTCTACTACCAGCAGCAATTATCAGCACTTATCTTTAATTAATCGATTCAGGGTCCCAGTTAAAGTTATTGAGCCAAAACCCGATAAGGGTGTCATCTCTCTTGCGATGCTTCATTTGAGGAACGCAAATCCGGAATGCACACAAACCGGTCAGTTTACTAGTGCCATTAAACGGGTCGTATGACTTCGAGAAAGCGAGTCAACTTCAGCAGTCATCCTCATCCAGTAGAGCTCATGTGCAGTCCAGATGGACTGTATAGTTGACCGAATATACTGCAACAGTAAACAAGGACTTATTAAACAAACAATGTGTTTATTAAATGCGTGAGTATTACAGGATGCTGATTACCGGCTCAGGTGGGAAGTCGAAGCTTTTGACGTGTCATCAAAATATTCAGTTTACTTTAGATGATGAGAATTCATTAAGTTCATTCACGGTTTGACGTAGTATTCGCTGTTCCCTACCGTAGCTTATGCGGTTAGCTAGCCAGCCTTGCTTTACGTATTTTTGGCTGAATAACTCCTGACAAGTCTACTTAACTTACAAGCAAGGAGACAGAAATGGCACACATTCAGTCACCTATCAATCTGTCTGATTGTTAACATCATACGAAAGTGATAATTACTCTCCTGACGAAAGTAGCAAAATGTTACCGATGGAATGAGCCGTCACCATTGGAAGACGGAAGTACAGTTGGATTCCAACCAAATAGTATGTCCGCGACACCAAGGAAGGCATTATTGCACATAAACGTCGGCAGTGACAATTATGTTCAGTAAAGATTTGAATATTCTCAAGCAACAAAAAATCCTCTTGTCGGTTGAATAAGTTGAAAGAATAAGCGCGTCAGAAGGCTGCAAGTCCTAAGGTAAAATACTTTAAGGCGTCAGACTGATGATCGCAGAGATCTACTGATAGATAGATTGGTGTAGAGGAGAAAGTTGGTCGATGAAGGTGCAGGAGTTTACATTACGCGTGGAACAGAATGGGCCTCACACTTAACAGAGCTTGCGAGTAAATGTACTCAACTGGAAATTTTCAACCAATAACTACGATCAGATTTGCCAGAGCACCTGATTAAGATAGCGCCAGCCTTACAAACGGTAACTGGGAGACACAACGCAAAAACAAATACGTACAATCATTCAACACTGAACACATATTTCTGGTTTTCAAATAACGAAATACAGCCTTGTCCGTTTCAAAAAATATGCACAGTATAATACAGTTGTTTCCATTCTAATATGCATTTGTGACGTCTGCTGAATACGAGAATCTAACATACTGAAGATTCAACCTACCTTTCAAGCATCGTCAACTTAGCCAATCATATCATTTGGACGAAATTAAGGTTCAACCGCATTTGTGAACCATAGACAGCAGTAAATCTAGTCTGCGATGAATACTACTCAACTCACTATATCTGAAGGCCACTGCTTCGCATAATTTTCCCAACATTCCTTTTATTGCAGAGGTTAAACTGAAACTGTACATGCTATTGGCTAAGTGGAATCGACAAGCCAAAACGAAATGTTAACATCTGTCAGTGTTCAGCTTCCATCTGTTTTGTCAAATGTGAATCAACTTCATTGTATTGATTTGTACTGCATTGATTTATAATCAGTCTTATGAGAAAAACACGTTGACTGACTGCTAGATCACAAGAAATTAATTCACCTACCTCTTACCCACGAAACATAACCCCATCTTTTGCCTAAATTTCCTTATCATCATGTTGACGGCATAAGATTTTCGGAAAAAGTGAATGTATATTACTAGAATTTATTGGGCTGAATTTTGTTTGAATGAATCCCTTACAGGAAAGTAGTGAAGCAAACTTACATAAACACCCCCAGGTTACTGTGGTGCCATCTGACCCAAGCAATGGTACGTTTACCTAAACAACGGGATATGCGTTATCATCGGGTTAACATTGTAGTGAGCGGGTCTTTTCGTTACTGGCCTGTGTGAGCTCGTGTGATTAAGCCCTACATACCTAACACCTCATTTTTCTTTTGTCTCCCTCATGTCATGCCACAATGTGAGGCAAACATTTTGGAAAAGGATATTACTGTGTTTGAATAGGTAAAGCAGAGGGTAAGCTGAAATTTCAAATGTCTATGGGAGTTAATGAAAGCTAGTGCGTCCTATTTTAGAGCACAAATCGATATCGTGCAGATGAGACACGAGAGCTGAAGAACAGCGTCATATAACTAAACCAAACGGTGCATATTAAGACAGGTTTTTGTTCAACGTTCAGTTGTGCATATGAACAACCTGATGTACCACAAGAACGGTCCAACAAATGTCGAACAAAATCCACGATTGAAGTATAGAGCAGACGAAACTGTTGCAGGAAACGCAGCCTGGATTGCTTAGACGTTAAAAATGTACGCGTCGAATTAATCAGTGATATCTAGTTTGTTTTATGATTGTGAATAAATAACGTGCACTGGCTTGATGTACAGAGTGACTTACTCTCACACAGCCCTCACAAATGTAAACGCTGGAACGCACACTGATTCATTTCATTGTTTCCAGGAATGTAACATGTTAATCTATGTGATCAATATCATATAAATTGGACTACCTCTTTTTATAGTTAAGGTTTGAAAGAACACAGTGTGCGGAAAGAGTTCTTTTTCACTTATCCACCACCAGGCCAAATACTTATACAAGTTTACGCGGGAATCATTAATAGGGTAAGCAGAGAAAGGATGGGTTGACCTTGTCAGTCAAATTACTGTCAAGCCTTAGTCGAAACGCCACTTCAGCAGTGGGTCTGGACAGACTTACGGGGGGCGTGTTGTTCAAGATAGTCCCAAAGCCTGAACGGAACGATTTTGGGAGTACAAGTTTAGACTATAAAGGTGATTTCTAATAGCTACAGTAGTGGGCAGAATTCTACGCCTCACTGCATCCACCTGGATTACCTTTACTCGCTAGGTGTGGCGCTGGTTAAATTCGTTCTTCTACTGTTTACACAGGTTGAGTGAAGATCACGACCCGTCCAGATAAGCGCCCGGCCGGACGGTGGACATAACTGGTGCCATGGGGACGATTGAATTGGGGAAAGTACGTCGACAGATACTTCATCCTTTAGGCGTAGGCAAAAAACCGGTGTGCAAGTAAAGTGAATGCATAGTTTGACGGCAAAATATGTCAATCCAACGGCACTTGGGTATGTGATGGTTTTAATTGATTTATCGCCCTTGAAAGTTGAGCCGATGTTTATGACTTTTTGTTTTGTCACTTACCACTAGTCCTTTTCATTCTGATATTGCATGTGTGAAGCAATAAACTTTTCTGGATAACAATTACGCAAAGATATGAAAAACAGTTTATCTACAATGGTATCATTCCCGCTTACCCTTAAGATTCTGCTAGGGTTCTTCTCAGAGTAAATCGCACAAAACTTTAGAATTACATTCTAAGTGACATCCTGATTAAAGCCTGACATTGAATTGATTGGCCTCATTAAATCTCTGTTTTGTGTTTACTCCATTAATGAATCTTCCATAAAATTGTAATATGAATAAACTATATTTAACTGGAGAATGATTAACAAAGAACGAGCATTTTTGCAACACGTGGCTCTTCTTGAAAGTTGAATATAGACAAGTATTTTAACTGAAAAACCTATGGCTCTGATCTTGATTACAATGACAGTTTGTAGGACTTGCTAGATTATCAAATATGCAAAGTTACTGTAATACGCAGCTAGACAGAATCTTTAAAAATTGTTCAGATTTGAACATAGAGGAGTTCGAACTCATATCATAAGTGAACCCGAAGCTTACTAGCATGAACGCCTCTTACTACTCAGCAACTGAAATTAGAAGCACACATTGGCCGCATGATTTTATTGCACCTATTTTTTTTTACTATTCGCATAAATGTCATATCATTAAAACTACTGAGGTCATTTTTAACCATCTGCTTTTCAATCACATTATTTTAGTAACTACGGAAAATGTTTCCTTTGATATCGTTGATTTGTTGCAATATCTTTTATTTAATATATTTAAAACAGTTATATCCCTTCAGTAATTTAAACAAAACTGTGAGAAGACGAACACTGGTAGAGGCTAGTATTTCGTATTGGCTCGTCAGTACCAAATAACCGGTAACACGGGAAACTTCAAATTTAACGTCTACAGTACTTGGGGGGTATGAACAAAGAAACCAACAACAACGAAGACGTTCAGTCGTGTGATCTGAATGACACTCACTGCGACTTAGGACCATGGTAACCTCAGGTTCACAAATAATTGTTTTTGCACACACAACATAGGTTTGATCCGGTTTATTGCGACGGCTTCAGCAAATTTTAGGAACCGTGGGCTGTGGTGGCGTATTATGATGGTGAAGGCTGAGGTCAGGGCCACGTTGTGGCCAGTTGACAGGATGTGTCGTCCGATCGACGAAGCTGGGGGCTTACGATACTCTGTGATTACAGAGTCCGGTTTTGAAACCTGTTTGTGAACCCACTTAGGTACATGTTTCTTCATTCTTGAGACCAATGGTCTATCGGTTCTGCCTATGTGACTTTCTCCGCAGCTACATGAGAATTGGTGAACACAGTGTGATTTGGGGCCAATAGGTTGATCTCCTTTGATTGTAGGCACAGGTAACTTGCGAGTCAGATTAAGGACCATCAATTTGGCTTCATTGTAAGTACGTTTCAACGAATATATACTAATTTCTTCTTCCGGACCTCATCATTTTTACTGCTTTTGGGCCTCCGCTCACTGTGACGCTGAATAAAGCTTCTGGGGGTACCCATTACCCTCCTGAGTCGTTCTAAGCATTTCCAGCTCTTGCTCAACAAAATCGGGTGTGCAAATGCGGCGTGCTCTGGTGAACAGGGTTCTCACTACACGCCGCTTATACTTCACCTGGTTGAAACTAGTGAAATGCAAATACTGGCCAGACCATGTTGGTTTCCTGTAAATGCCACGCTTTATTGATCCGTCGGCCCTTCGTGTGATAAATATGTCCAAGTAAGGCAGACTGTCATCAGCCTCTGGTTCACATGTCACCTTGAGGTTGGGATGAACGTCGTTAGGCCACTGCCTCAACTGTACGGTCTTCCCAAGACCCATAAGCAGGATATGCCACTTTGAACTATATTAGCCATGTCTAATTCACCCCAGCACAAACCGGCTAGATGGTTGGTCGAGATTTTGCTAGGCAAATATGCAATATATTCCTTTTCCATTCCTTTCTTGAAACAAGCACATCAACATGGCCCTCCCGCAGTAGCCATCTAGGTTAATTTATCTTCCGTATCCGGTGTCAGCGGTAAACTGGTCAAATGTCCTTTTTCGTCCGTCGTTAATAGCCTCCGGCTCCACCTCCCGGATGATTGCAAGTTTACATCTAGGCACCCTCTGTGATGATCAAATAGTTTGAACTTTTCAAACTGATTACTTCGGATCACAGAAATATGTATACTATACAAATCATGCTCATATATGAGATATTGTCAAAACTGGTCATCCACTTAAGCCCAGTATCTATTGTTAATGAAACCACTCTGAGTTAGAGCCTTCTAGGATACTGAGCATTATTTACTGTGCCGGTTATTTTGTTCCAGTTCTGTCTCATCTGTCATCTCTCATTCTAGTCTTTGAAATCTAGTGGTTATATTTCAATTTCCATATTGTATTTGTAGGTTGTAGCAAAATTTTCTCGATTGGTTATACCAACCGAATCCAATACATTCTTGGTCTACTTATGATATATTAATCGTAGAAAATGGACCCGTACTGTATGAGTTAACAATCCAAACTTATGATGTGAAACAGAATACAGTTTAAGACAAGTAAATTTCCGGACATTGTAGGCAGACTATGCACATTTTCCCAATCTCGTACAATTTTTCACTCGCCAAAAATCGATCCCTGTTCTTTACGAACGGTATTAACATTTTAAGGCTCAGTCTACTGAGAATCCCTTAAGTTTCTCCTGTACGTGGTTCATATTTGCGTAGTGGCGCCACGGAGTTCAATGTGTGCAAGTTGTTTTGTTGCTTAGCATGTTGTAAGAGTGGCATTGCTGGAGAGATAACACAACTACTCATGTTGGATCTAATAATCTTCATTGGATTCTGATTGGTTGAAAAGTGCAGTGGCGTTATTTTACCAATCCTTGACTGTATGTGAATACTGTGACCTTTTGCTGTTTGCTATTGTTTACCAAAAGACTTGAATAGATACACTCTAAGTATATAGTTAAAAATAACGAGAATTTCAAGTGTACAGAACAAAAACACTTCAGAAACTGTTTAAATATTTACAATGGATTCAGTGTCATATTCACTCTTCCAGTTTGCAGAAGTGTGAGAAATACGGGGTACAAGTGGCAGTGTCTCAAGCATATAGCAATTACTATTTCAGAACAATGTTGGGTTGTCGACAATACTCTCAGAAAGTTTTTAAATGGGTTACCAGATTTTAAGTTGTTCCTTCACCAGTGTCTGTCATCAACCTTAGGTGAGCAATAAGTATTCAAGTTTATTCCAAGTAACTGCTTCAGTAATCTGCAGGAATATACATCGAGTTTACAGATGAACACCGGAATCTGACTGACGGGTACTGTTGGGTCTATAACCAATGCCCACGACGTACGAAGTCGTCACATTTAAAAAATTGACAGCTTAATTTTATCCTGCGAAACTCAGTTGATTAATGCAGTGATTTTGATGCTATGCCGGTTAAACCCGAATGGTAAGTATTGACAGTGAAAGAGCAGTGAACAAAGTACACATTGTTCGCCCCAAAAACGATTTCTTCTTGGAGCATGACACATAGCTGGTATGGAAATTGTACACTTATCCCTTCGGGTTATCGTTTCTGTCATATTCCGTTTTTTGTGTAAACAGCACTCCTCGTTATACATATTTTAACGTTTCATCAAACGTCTAGTACGTTATGTGCGCGTAAGTCAGAGCAGAATCGGAAAGGTGTACGGCTTTCGCGGATTACAGTGAGATGTTGTACAAGCTTGGTTAAGAGTTAATAGAGTAGTTCTGGTGCTCATTGTACACGGATAAGTTATGCACACAGGTAGGCACCAGCAAATAGTGGATCACATATGTATATGGATCACACTTGAAAAGTGTGTCGCTCTTGCCTTCAGTTGGCTAAGTTGAAACCAAGTGATGTTTCTTCGGCTAATTGCTAGTTACTGTTACCCACACCTTGTTCATGAAAGGACGTCATAAACCAAGCACAACCGAATAAAATAGCAACCGCTTAATCATTATGAAGTTGCCCTACTGTATGTGAAGTATTCATAAAGTCAACGGCAGTTTTACAAACTTTTTTGAAATTTCGACGGACTGTGTTTACGTTTTGAAGAAACCACAAATTATGTCTACTAATCGTGCGCAGAAATTACGGCTAAAGCAAACCAGTAGTGATTGACGTAAACACAAATTTATTCAGAAACTTTCAAAACCATTTTGGAAAGGATAGTCCTGGTCCTCAACTCATAAGGGTTAATGATACATGTATTTTTGGTTTAGTTTTTGAAGTAATGTTCCTCTTGTGCAGTTCCACTAACAATGTACCGCTACCTTCGTAAAAGCGCCGTCGTCAGTGCCCTCCGTATGATGAAAGCTGCGTTCATTTTATGATAAAGTACCGCTGGTGCTCAGCGTAGTTTATGCCAACCAATTAAATATTTCACTTGATGAGATAAAAACCAATATTCATGGAGAAGGGCTGCGCACGTTGAGGTGCTATATTGTAGTAAGATACAGTTTCCCTCTTGTATCTGAGAAACAGAGTCAAGAAACTTGTTTTAGTTATGTTACGGTGATAAGTTGACACACGCAACCCTTCCAGCCTTCTTCTGACACGAAATTTGTTTTAACTTATCATATGGTCACCACTGTAATTTTTGGAATTGATATATTATTGTTTCTCCAGTTATCCTCGCCGGTACGGTAACCATTCAACGGGAGCTTCCAAAATGAACTTCATTTCTACACGGAATATAGCACCGTCCTAACGAACTCTCTAAGTAACGTGGTTGTTTGCTTCAGTTATTGTTGTAAGTACAATTTTGGGCATCAGTTCCCAACAGAGTGAGCATGTTGTGTTATTGACTGATTGCTGTATTTACCATGCAAACGCTTGCAGCATCAGTGTCCTTTAAGCTAAAATAATAGCTTATAAATTATTCGAACAAGATCAGCCAATCTTTCGTCTCGTCTTCATGAAATCTTTCGATTCCGTGAATAATAATCTGCGCAATATGGAACGAACTTCTCAAAAAGATCCTAGCAACCGCTTCAGATCTGTTCACATTCCCATTCTGACATGATAACAGGTTAATAGTTTCCTCCTTTCGTGCTCCAAACTGGCAGTTCGTACGGTATGACGGAAATCGCAGCATTGCATTGCTAATAACCAGCTGCGAGTACTTAGTGGGTTTTACTCAGCAAATGGAAAAATACATTCTGCGTCGATTACGTATAAAACTACTGTTGTAATTGTATCAGCAATTATAGGTTAGCGAAGCTTTTCTGGACAAACTGAACGCTGACTGCGCTAAGTGACCTGGAAATTAGTTCTCATTCATTTTTGCACCTCATGACTTCTTCTTTTAATAAGTTTTAAAAAATCACAACGTATGTTTGGTGTTTTCGCACATTTTTGCAAAAGATGAAGTTCGGAAATCGAAAATTGACCTTGACAATGGCTAACCGAACAATCCAACAGTCATTATGCCCACCATATACAGGCAAGTGGTTCCGTACTCTTAGTGATACCGAACTGATCACATTTTGATACAGACTTTTGTGTCAATCCGTTGTTGTGTGCTATTGAAGAGCTTCGTATTAGTTAGCGATGTATGTGATCGTATGGTTGAAAGCATCGATGACATGTGCCGTTGTGCAGGCAGTCACGTTGTTCTAAAAGCCCTTCCAAGAGACGGAGGCCAGGTGTTGATATAGACTGGGTTTGGTGGTCAGTTTTGTGCATACAGCACAAAAAGAATGTACGGTGTTTAATACAGAACCAACAGAAGATTTGTCTAAATGATTAGAGGAGACTGTGAAAAATTATTTATCACGAAGTCTTACATAGAATTCACCGAATGACCATAAAAAATAAGCGGAAGAGCAGGATGGTGATTCTACTGGCTGCTTTCAAGTCAAGAATCCTTAGTCGAAAAGATGACTGCTAAACGTGATTTACTGCTCAGTTATTCAGTGGCTCGGAAGATACACAAGATTTTACGGGATGGTTATGGAAGTTTTAAAGAGATGTAAGACCCGAGTTAATTTGTTGAGGCAGAAGGCTTTATCCCCCTATAAAACTGGGGCTTCTGACGTTTCGGCAAAAAGTTACTTAAATACAAACCTCCGAATAATTTTGAACGTAAATCTAGTTCAATGGAACTTCTGTTCACCGTGACTGGTGTAGAACCCAGAGTATCCGTAACGTTACGGTAGAGCCATAGTATGAAATGGTAGTCGACTCTAACCTACCGTCGTGCTGAGGCAAAAAACAAGAGGGTGCTTGGATGAATGCACTTAGATTTTGACAACCTATCTCGCCAGTTGAACAAAGCATTGGGAAGGTCTGATCCCAGTGATCACCACAGAGTTGCAGTAGGCTACGTGACTTAGTTTATTTAACTGTTGTGATTTCTCTCGCCCATAGGCCGAAATCTACCAGCCTGATCAAACATCCACAAATTAGCCTAATTCTCGTCCGTTGGTCTTCCTTCAACAAGTGCATCATCATCATCGTCATCATAGCTGCCATTAGCCTGACTGTGGCCTGGGCCGCCGGTCACCTCAACAGTGTCGTGGAATATTCTAGAAGAAGAAGTTACTAAGAAGGTTGGAAACAAATGAAAGAAGACTAAGCGGAAAAACTAGAAATGATATGAATACAGGTGCGCCATTGGCTGCGACATACCGCCATTTCGGATAGCGTCTCTAACCAGCGGTTTGAATGAACATGAGGACCTCAGCCAGATAGGCGACACCTACCCACTGTGCTCAGTGGAGCAGTCAAGGTCTTCATATTTTGTGACCACGTTGTTGCTTGACCACCATGTGGTCTCACCCAACTAGTGGTGGTCTCAGCATATAATGCTCAGTACGGTAAACGCTCAGCTTGCATACGGAGTACGTGACCCAATTATCGCAGGCTATTTACCGTGAGTAGTTGACCAGTTGATCGCGCATCCCGAGCGTTCTGAAATACGCGCCGGCGAACTGCCACATTGCTCACGCGTTCAGTCCAATTGATTTGGGCTAGTTGGCGAAGACAACGATGATCAAACATCGTAAGCTTCTTGATATCTTCCTTACGAACAGGCCACGTTACCGAACCATAGAGCAAAACAGAACGAACACAAGCATTATATACTCTTCCTTTCAGTGACAACCTAACGTCTTTTCGACGCCACAGATGACGCAGTTTGACAAAGGCAACGCGAGCCTTTGCTGTCCTCGCTGATATCTCGTCAACAATATTACAAGCTGACGGGATAGTGCTACCCAAGTATGTGAAACTGTCCACAGTCTCAAGCGGATTACCTGCAATAAAGAAAGTATTAGTGGAAATTCCCCGGTTTTGAAGCAGCACTTCACACTTTGAAGGTGAAAAGTGCATTTCGTACAAACTAGTCCGGTCACTTACCTTATGCAGCATGGTCTGAATGTTTTCTGCAGAGGGGCTAAGTAAGATAATGTCGCCCGCGTACTCTAGATCTGTCAATCTAGTGCCAGGAATAAGCTAAACACCGAGTTCGCTGGACTCCTCATGCACACCCTCCAGAATGTCGTCTATGACAAAATTGAACAGGAAAGGGAAATCGGTAAGCGCAGTAACTTACAGGCGTGTGTTATTAGCTGTATATGAAGAACAGGAAGACGCAATTAATCGTTGGACATTCGAACTAGGATGTATAATAATGTTCCGCAAAAAACGAATTAGTCCGTTTAACTGAGTTGGCCGTTACAGCTGTATGTAAAGTACCGAATACAGTATTTTATACGTAGCAGCACACAGCAGTTTCTTGTAACAAAACGAATGATAATTTGTATGGCAAATGGTCTCAGGAAGCAATTTCTGAAGTTTTGTTGCTTTCATAAAGTTGACCAAATATTGATGATCTCCCGGAGCTATAAAATTAGTACTTCGCTTAAAATTCTGCTGCCAAAATACCAACGAAATCTTTGAAGGGAATTAGACTGGTCTGAAGAGTATCAATTACTACTGAATATGTAACTATCATTGATTTTCAGATAAGTTTACCACTGTAGTTAAGTCGACCAGCAAACCTACTTTTGAAATTGTTACATCTTTAATTTCTAATGTGACAACACGAGTATTTCGGTGACAATTCCAAAGTTGCATCTAAATTGTTTCTTGGCAGTATTTAAGGACTGTAGTCTCCCCTTCTCACCTTACGACAGTAATTATCATTGTTGTATGCTGCCACACTGACTTTACAGGTTCTCGGCAACGTTTGGTGAGCCTCCGTTTTTTTGACAAAATCTGTTCTATCTTAATGGTTGACTTTGTTGCTTTCAGACATTTCAATGCTTCTGGCGGAGTTGGTACACCTTGATCCGTCCTATAAACATTAGCACGTGTATGACAATTGTGGGTCCCACACCAATATTGAACCCTTTTAAACAGCTGATCATGCGCAACACTGTTCACGGAACATCAGTTTTCCCCCATCTCATTCGTTATATTTGCAACAAACACATAACCGATTGATCAGAGGTCTAAAAGGCCATAAATCGATGGCTGGTATCACAAGTTGTTTTTTACTGTTTCCTATTTCCACCACGTTGTAAGTCAACAATGTAACTGTTGACTATCTTGTGCACTAATTATGTCCACCCTCTGAAACTCCGCTTGCCCAGTGTAGACGATCAGTCGGATGTATATCAACGACTTCACCATCAACATCATCTACTGTGTTGAACATACAATATTTTTAAATAAGGTATGAATAAAGTATATGATTTATTGACCTTTGGTTTTTATTTAGCTGAAAGTGAAACCGTGCTATGTACAAAAACGAGGAAGATCTGTAATTTCGTGAATCGTCCTATTTTGTCGGTTCTCAATATGACCGTGAAATAAATTACACAAACATCATGTGCAATCTGTATTGACCAACACATTTGACGATCAACTTTTGCAACACGTTTTGTAGCGATGGATTCGAACGAGTAAAAAGAGGTTTGTTCGACGGAAGAGGTGATAGATAATCTGAAGGAAGGTTCGACATATACATGCCTGCCAAAGATGTGTTTGTATTCCTCACTTCCAGTTGTAGTAATTTGCTGAAGCCAAATTTTTCTGCTATTAAAATGAACAACAGATGCTGCACAATAGTCGGTTGACATTTATGTCGTACATGCCTAACAGAAACGCTTCCGTTCAACATGTGCTAACGATGTGGCGATCTTGAATGCCTCGAGGCACATAGAGGTGAGTAGGTGTAAAAGGAATTCGTAAAACATACCACTTCCAGGCTAGTAAAACAAGTATAAAATAGAAAGTCTTCTTAATAAAACGTGACTGCAGCTCGCTAGCATTGCAAAAGAATGTTTTGTGACTTTTCCTGTCAAAAGCCAGTCAATACCGCACAAGTGTCAGTATATTACAGTCATTGTTTGTGCGGACCTTTTGGTCACAAAAACGTGCCTGCGTCAACAATTCAATAAGCTTGACGGCTATTCAGAGTCGTTCGCTTCTCGGGAGTACAGGAAGTCGATAAGAACCACCGTCCGACTGACTGTAATAAACCAGGACACTGGGACAATTTCCTTAAGGCAGACGATAACCCTCGTTTACAGTTGTCCGTTTTAAACTTTTGTGACAAGCGACACCATTTTGTCTGATAAAAACCTAGAGTAGTAAGCAACTAACACTTCTTCTAACTCCGATGATTTTTTAATTCTGATGAAAATTCGCGTTAAATTGGATTAACTGAACTCGCTTATTTACGGACACATCTGCGTCAACTTTGAACTGTCTGCAACCTGTGCACGTGGAATCATACTGAACACAGTTCATGCCACTCGAGATGAGTGGACACTTCTAGTTATCTGCAGTGATCGGTCACTGGCAAATGAAAGTTTGGGTATCAAACAAGAGTGGAAATTATACACGTTAAAAACAAATTCTGTTAGACTTAATGCTTCTTCAGATTTTTTTAAAATAAAAGCAAGCTTCTGTGCTCTTCAAAGTTTCAGATGTCCCACGCCATAAGAAGGTTCTGAGAGCAAATATAAGACTTGTGTCTAATGATTCGTTTTTCTGTCCCATAATTCACAACATCGCAAAGGTCATTTGAACTGCAATGAGCTGTAGGTAGTACACACACGTTGAACAATTTCTGGACTTCGTCTCGTCTTCATGTCCCTACGACAGAGAGACCTAAATTTTTGACAACCCTGTCGGCTGTAGGTTCGACTCAATCGGTCTCCGTTTTCAAGGTCCTTCAAGCATGTGTTTGCTCATATCCACATCACGATTGCCAAACGTGGTCCATGTCTACGACTTTCCGGAAACAGATTGCACTTCTGTACCGTGTCAACCACAAGCTTACATTCTGTAAATTACTATACTAGCATGAACTAAGTTTAGAAGTTGCGTTTAGATCAGATTGCTTCTTGTTTGTTAATATGACGTTTCATTTGCCTTTCAATCTTCTCTCCCTGTCTCCCTCCATCTCCATGTGTTTGTTTTAATTTATCAGTCAAAAGGAGTAGAATTGATTTATGATGTAATAACGCTTCTGTCTTCTTAGGTACCAGTGATTGTGGAATACAAAGGGTTGTGAATATGCAACAAGAAACATTAACAACAGACTGTCTAAAGGCTATCAACATGTCGATGTTGAAAAATTGACCTTTTTAATTTTAGAGTTTGGGTTAGAGCGAATAATATTTGTCAAAACACAACTTTAACCTAATGCTAGTAGGGAACAAAGTCAATCGTGAATCTGTTCTCCTTACTTGTACATGGTCAACTATCAGCCATACACCAATCTCTGGCACAGTACGCCGTATGTGTATATGCTTACTTTTATGATGCCTGGACTTTTCCGCTGTTATGAAGTGGTGATAGGGTTTGTGTGTTGTTTGGATCTGGGAAGCTGTGCTGACTAGGAACTCAGTTTTTGCTGATATTCTTTTATCAGGCAGGACAAGGAAAATAGCCAGACAAAAAGCATTTACGTTCGTATGTTTGTGTATGCACTACTAGCTGTGTAGCGGTTAGGTGAAGAAGCAAGAATATTAGTATACACATGAACCATATTTGCAGTAGTGCTGCCTTCCAGGTATGGAAGAAGGTAACCACAAACGAAGGCCGTGACTGCCGGTCACCACCACTGCCAAGTGAGTCAGAATTTGAGTCGTCGGTTTGTGGTTAGGTCCCCAAGGAAGCCAGATATCCTGTGTCCTCACGCATTAGTTTATTGAGTCAGAGACTCCAGCAGAGGTTTCTTGAGTCACCTGAGACGAGGCCGTGGAAGCAGGACACTGTCGTTCCAGACTTGAAGTTTACCTACGCTGCTGGATCGAAACAGCAACAGACAGTCAGAAACTCATACCTTACAGGATACAACGGAGCCATACTGAGAAACGGTATTGTGGTTGGAGCCCTAAGCAAGATGTAGCTCGTGTATGAAGATGGGCTTCATTAAACAGGTTTATTTAGTAAATGATGTGAAGCACAGCGTGCGTTTATCGGTCGTCAATTGTCCAAATTATTTGATGATAAAACAATCCCCTGGCATCAGCCATCGAATAATTCTTATGCGCCTGTGACTCGATCGAGGTAAGCCTACAACTCTCTTAGTGGTCATGGTCCAATAATGTGCCACACTTCTGGTACAAACGACCATTTCTATAGTTGGCTGTCCTCCACAATCCGCTCCACACCCATACGTGACCGACTGTTTACTTCGGGTGACCTCGGTTTGCGATTTAATGCAAGTCAGCAGCTTGGCCAGGCATCTTTGAATTCACCTTCGCCAGAATAGTCACTGAAAGCGATTAGTATCTATTAGACTCGTGTGATATTCACGAGATTACTACCGAAGACACCCATTCCAACTGAATATGAGCTATGTCGCGAAGTGCACCCGTCCAAGAAGCGTTCGTCACTATTTGCTTGACTATGTGCTTGTGTAACAGCGCAACATTTGAAAAGTACGTATCATGCAAGTAATGCGCCTGTCTGTGTTGCAGCATGGATGATGGGTTGGTCAGGAGCTATTCGTTCATTCCTAATTGCAAGCCTGTTCATGTTAAATCACTCGGACAGCGGTGAATACTTGATAGTAAGCGACTGTAGAACTCAAAGAAGGGGAACATTTTCCGACGCCAACGTATTGTTCAACGGAAGTGCTCCTACATCTAACAAGCTTATCGCGGAGAAGACCGTTGTGTTAATTAGGATACAGAGGGTGCCCAAAGCCAAAATCATCCGGACCGGTTAGATGAAAACAATGCAATTATTTCTAGCCTCATACGAAAGAAGGATTGCGCGTTTGTTGTTTTCACAACGGACCTAAGCAATAAAAATAGGGTAGCCACATTTCGGTGTGCTTACCGTGAATTCTTCGAACGACCTAGCGAAATCAAGGGAAACTGGTGGCAAAAACAACGTGAATTCATGGAAGGCTGTTGACTGTGACAACACAAAGAGCTCCACCGTTTTTTCCTTTAAGGCGACTTTTGTCTATTTATTCCGTTTATTGGGGCATCAGCAGCATACTTTTACATCTTCTTTTTAATTCCTGTTAACTAGCGACACCGTGTGAGAGACGGAAAATCTGCTCTCCCGTTCGGAGGCTTCAGACATGGTGGTCTGCTATCATTTCCTATAATCAACTAGAGAATTTGTTTGCTTCTCAGTCAAAGGTTAAATATATATAAATTTCTCCCTAACCTACGAGGAAATCAACTTTATAAAAGTATACTGAAACCCTTTATTCTCTTTACACTTTCGTGATCTTTCTTTTTAATTTAGATTCTACCACCATGGTCTATGTTCCTCTGAGTCTGAGAGATATGCTTCAGTTCTATAGCAGCTTACTATCTGGTTAACCAACATTGACCAGTTGAACTTCAAAGGTCTCCACTCGATCACTTCTCAGTTTCATTCTTTCGAGTTTACATTAGGTAAGGGATACGAGAATTACATCGCGAATGGTTCAGTGCAAGCCACTTGCGGTGCCGTTCGTGCGCAGCCGTCATTTCACTACGGTCACCACGACGACCTAATGCAAAAACAGATGCTGCTAACTGTGTGTATAAGGCGGCTCGTAGATATGATTGAACTAGTCTCTCTGATGTGACCCGTGTTGCCTTTGGCGGACTCTGCTCAGAGCAGTGAGGGTGTTTATTCAAGTATGTGGTTAAAACCCATCCAAGCAGTATAGGTGTCACAACAGTGTCACTAGGGGTAACATAATTTAAGTGTTCTTTGAACTCAAAGGCATTTGCCTGTATCCAATCGGTATATTATCGAAAACCTTGCCGTAGTTTCCGGATAATATCATAACAAACTTCATGATCCACAGTTACTACACACAAAACAATAGCACAGACTCTTGGTGTAATGCGTCTCTTCGAGGGAAGCGTATGTGTCTCTCATGTTCAGTGGTTGTAACCCTCAAATATGTGGATGTTTGGCCAGTTTTTACAGCCTTGCTTGATGTGAACCTCGTCTTATAATCGCTACTGGTATGATGCTACTCCTGGATTGGGTCTTTTGTTTACGTCAAATAGCACTGCAAAATGTTGTCGAAGTGAAAGAATTTACTGATTTGGCAACCAGTTATGACGGTCTTAATGGCCTCCGAAATTCGATGGATGATTCCATCAAAAGCGGTCCAATTTTTCTTATCGTCGTTGTTCCATCTTATGATAGAAGTACGTACCTGTTAATTAATGGACGGTTTTGAAAAATGATCAGCTTGAAGCACCGTACCAAACAGATAAGTCATTAGTGACGAATATTAAGGAATCTTGTTTTCATGTGAATTGAACATTCCTGACACCTAATCGCAGCTGTACCATTTCCGTAAATTTACCAGTCGGTCCTTTTCGAAAAGAAGCACTGGTTAGAGTTCGTCATTAATAAACAGTAATCAAAATATCGCTCAATGGGTTAATGATTTCTGCTATTTTAATGCGGAGAGAAGTCCTAGTCGATGGGTCATCGAAAAGAGTTAACTGAACAGTTATCGTACCTACTCTGGAAGCGATTGGGCAAAGAGAGCATTGCGTACAACGTGGTTGAGCGTCCACATATGATGCCTTAGTCATGACTAATGTATGGGCAATGGCGCAGTGATCAACAAGGCTGCCTCATGAATGTGTAGTCAGTGTGCTAATCCCGACGGTGGCAAGAATAAGTGTTTATTTAAACCTGCAGTTATTGATTTAGATCGCCGACTAGTGATCAGAAAATTAAACGATTAAAACAATGCGGATTCGCAGCGCCAAAATCTAAATATCGATTAAAGTTTTTTTTCGATTGTTGTAGGGGTTAATATCAAACAGAATTTGTTAGTTCAAGATCAGCTGATAATTCAATGAGTTTATAGTGCTGTTCTCATTCCGTAAGTTTACCAGCTGTTATACTATTCGTTTAAGAATGGGTGAAAAACTTCTTTTTGGCAAACCTGCACTACCAACAATGCAGAGGTTTGGTGCTTGTGTTTCGTTATGATCTAGAAAGGATTGAAAACCATAGACGATTCATGCGAACTCATTGCCACAATGTCTGTTTGATTGTAAAGTATATTCTTGAACGTGAAATATGTTGTAGTTAAACAACTCAAGGCAGACACTGATGCAAAGGGAATTAAAGTTGTTTTTCTCCTCGAATACAGTCAGTTTTTGACAGAGAAAGTGCGTGTATGTAGATGAATGCTAATATTTCGCACATTAGAAAGGAGGCAACATCAGTTTTAACACACCTCTTCTTCATCTGATGATGCAGAAAGTAAATTGTATATAAACTCAAAAGTACTCGTTAGGATTTCTGATGGAGAATCAGTAGGGCGCCTGGAAAGTTGATAGGTATGTGTTTTACACAAGCACTGTAATGCTCAGTGAATTTGGAGGGCACCTCACTTTTATGCATTTTTTAGCAGATCTCAAGGACATTCAGGACTGTTGGAATTTCAAACCGTTATAAACCGCCAAGTTGTGATTAATTTCCTGTAGTAATCTGGTCGATCATAGATCGATGTTGTTTCCAACCGAACTCCTTCCACTTCTCATTCTTTTCACACAACACATCTAACTTTATCATAACTAATTCCGGTGTATATATTCGGAACATGATTAATCTTACATACCTAACAAGGACAGTCAAGGTATATTAATCATGAGAAGGATCGTGATTGTTTTACCAAAAACATCTTAATAATTATAGGCTAAAAGCCGTTCACACAAACAGTAATCCGGAGTACATTGACGTCTAATGAGACGGGAATTATGGACCCGAATTGCACCCACCTGGCTACAACTGATGAGTTTTGAGCAAGAGGTAACCTGTTGGGAAATGCAAGTCTTTAAGTATTCGTTGTTCAACATGAACATCTTGTCTAATTTTCACTCTAGTTGCCTCAATCACTCTAAACTAATCTTGACATAACTCAAGTTTATTTGACTTATTATGTCTGGTCAAACGAACTAATTTAACTTTAATAGTTGAAGAAAAACTTAAGAAACAATCGCAAATAGTGTTTAGTCTGATTCAAATTTCTCCGACTCACATGAGCAGCGTTACGTCACTGAGGTAATTTTAGAATAGGCTTGAATAAACGTTATTATTATTTGTGGTGATTATGTCAATGATTAACATTCACAAACTGGTGACAATTTCTAGTCGTCTGGCAGTTCGATCATGACACTACTGTCATTTGCTTTAACAGGTCACGCTCCTGTTCCCTGGAATGCAAGTATTGCACCGATTATTCATTGAACACTTAGAGACAGTTTCATCATTTCTTTCCCCATGCACAATTCATAGAGCTATGTAACCCAAACTGAACCTTGAAGTACACCATAAATTGAAATAACATAGTCGAGTCAGTCAAACCTTTTTCAGTGTGCTCACTAATGCGTGTTCTCGGTTGCCTACAGCATTTAAAAGAAATTGAATACAAAGTCAACCTGACTGCCACCTTCCAAATAACGTACCATCCAAAACCATGACACATTCTGAAACCCACATGAATCATGAAAATCTTCCAAACAAGCTTTGTTTCCATGTATGTAGAAACAAACTGATAAGTTGCTTCACTTTATTTTGAGAGGTCGCACATTATTTTGCCGAATCATCTTACATTCAGTTCTATATTTATATATTCACGATACATTACTCTGTAATTCAGTTTGACAATTTGCCATTCTACTTTTGGTTAACCCCGTCAATCTAACAGCAAATGTTCACCTTATAACTGTTTGACCGGTACATTTTGTAATTTTCCTGACAACACCAAAATGAACCTTATTATAACACTGTGTTTAGTACATTCTTGGATTTTTACAATCAAAAGTACCGTGTTCACCATTTAACGCCTGCCTAGTCGTTATAAATAGTTTGTATCAACGTTTTGCCAGTTACCAAACAGACAAATGCGAATAGCCTTCACATAATACCTCCCACGTTTCACTGTTTGCTTTTTGAGCTCTCTTTATTGTAATATTGTTCTCACCGAAAATCGTAAGACAGGATTTCATAGTGCACCCGT
>JTDE01001846.1:0-18150 GCA_014338405.1 Paragonimus skrjabini miyazakii | reverse complement strand
CTGTAGATTAGCCTTACCGTACAGCTTCAGGAGGGTATTTGCCACATTTGAGCCGTTATCACCAAATGATTAGCAATTTTCCACCTGAAAATGACAAAACCCACCATTATTTCCAGGATATCGTTTACAGCAGAAACGATGTGTTATACATTTGTTATACTGAAACAGCTGTCAACTGCTCAATGAATACAGAATCCTCCCTTGAGTCAGTCGGATATTCTTGGAATTACTCACAAGCATTTGCGGCCAAGCTTTTTGTTGTATCGATCCATCTATATCTGGCATGAAGTCAAGAAACGTTAACCAAGCTTGTCTGTTATGTGCATACAGATAAGTTATTCACATGACTGCAATAGTGATATGTACAATTGATGAGCTCAAAATAGGGCAAAACTCGAGTATGACGCCTCTTTCGATAGTCACAATAACACATTCTCAACTTGTCTCAAGACAAAAAGTGATGCTATGGACAGGCTACTATTTGAAGAAACATTCCAATTAAACAGACCAGTACATCTGAGTGGAATCTCAATATTTGCTTTCAATAACTGATGAGGTTACTTCGTATTACGAAGGTCGCCGTGTACAACTGAAGCCGTCCACAGGACTTAATACTCGACAATTAGTTTGTTGTTTCAATAATCGGTTAACAAGTGAGTATGTTTCTAACAGCACATATATAGTAATTAGTAGACGCTTTTGTAACAAAAACGTCAAGTTGTGACCAATACTATTAACACTACTAATAGTGTTTAATACAATGGGGAAACCCAGAGACATTTATTTACGGTATTATGAAAAGTAGTGCCTGATTTCGTAAATCGGGCTTATGAATTCTGGCGTTCAAATACAAGGTGAAAACATCAGGTATTCAAAGACCGGATGTAATCAAACTGACTCCAGGTGAAAGGTTCAAGGCTAAAAATGGTTACTAAGTGAATTTCAGCACAAAACACCATCCGAAAATCGTTTATAAACACGGGCATCCAGAAACCTTTATCGACCAAATGGCCTACTCTCAACCTCTGAGACTGTCACGCACTGACGACGTTAAGTTGTTTGGTGATGAAACGTTTGAAGTTTAAATCCGATGCTTGATAAACAATCCAGAATCACAATCTGGTTGTACTTTCGGTGAATCGATTGTTAGTTTACGGGCCTGGAGTTTTTGTATCAGCCTTGAGTATACTACTAGTACAAAGTGCTGATATTTTTGATGCTCATTCTTTAAAAGACCACAGTGTTAAAAAGTGAGGGAGATATCTGCAATACATAGCCAAAATGAACAGAATTTTCCACGATTAAGGCAAATTCTGGTCAGAGAGGATAATCGGCAATCCAGCTATGTAACAATTCAAATCTGACAAGAAATTTAGAAGAATGTTCATTGAGTTTCATTAACGAGAGACGGAAAACTACGAAAACAGTGCGGCTAGCATGCGCATCAAGTTTTCTATAAGATGAAAATCAATAAACACGAAATACCATCAAGAGAATATCTCGCAATCTTGAATCGGCTTTCACAGAGATTTCTGAAAGCAGTCATTGAGCAATATAAATCCATAAAAAGATGAAGTAATGTAGAGGATTTGTCGTGAATAGCGAGACAGCAAACAAACACTCCATAAAATTGTTACTTGAATGACGGAAAGGAAAAAGTCATCAGAAAGAAATATAGATTGCGAAAAAGGCAGACGACAGATACAAAGCAAGTGAATAAAATTTAACTTCGAATCAACATGGCTAGGAAGATCGCCTCCTCCTTATCTTTTAATTGCCACAATTCCATCTCAAAAGGGGTCATCAACAAATGTATGGTTCTGACGGTGACAAGTCCTATCGAGATTATTTCGACGAGCATTTTCATAACTCATCCTTGAAAGGGGCAACAGACCGTAATTGGAGATCACATGCTATAACGTCGCTACACATACAATAGATTCATGGTTATGGTGTATGGAAAAAGGTTTGTGAATATTGGCGCTTCACGTACATTCTAACATAATATCTGGCGCGAGACTGATCAATCCATTGTTTCTGAAAGTCGCCAAGAATAGAGGACATAGCAACACAACTGAAAGATCCGTTCACATAACTACGTGACCTGACCAGTGTCTACAGCTTAATAGCTTGAAACTAGACCAATTCAAACGTGATGAATGCAAGAAAATTATGTTTTTCAGACATACCGTGCAATGAAGTACATCTATACGAAATTCTGCAATCGCACCGTAACTCCATTTACTTACCGAATGAGTGAACAAGCCGTAACAAGACGCATCGAGGAATATAGTCGTTTTTGATAATGAGAATAAAGACATATAAGCGGACACATGTTTTCTTTAGGTCGGCACAATTATACAAGGAGTTTATAGAGTTAGATCGACACATCGATCGGGCTTAGTACAGAGAACTTGGATCACTGGCCGATCAATTGGTTGTGGCTTGATCGGTTCATTACACCGTTCCTGAACGGAATGTGGCCGGGCATTTAGCGCACAAAGATGATAATGAGATGCAACAAACCAGTCGGTGACTATAACTGGAGGTCGGCTGACCACGGTTGTGTTGAGTCATTCCATCATCCGGACAACAATCCCTACCGGGGGCGAGTCGTTGCCGATGGAATTCAAATCTCACGGCATTTATCGTGTTCGTTTCGATGTCATTTCATACTAGTAGATGGAACTGAACAACAGTGAGAGAGACGCGTGGTTACAAGTATTCCCACTTGGACTGACAACGAGTTTGGACAGGGGACGACAAGTATTTTTGGATAATCAACGTAACACGGACAGCCGGTGGCCTTAATTTCACGTCAATTGTCGACCTCCGCGTATTGACTCGTCACTATCAACGGTTTCAAAATCGTTCACGTCGTCAAAATTTGGCGATTTTTCTATTGAACTGAGGCTTGTATCACTATCAGATGGCGGCCATCAGAAAGATAGAAGAAAAGCTCCGTCAGCCTAAGACCCTGTTGTAAGTAATCATCTGTACCGCCTGTTTGTGTTTAGTTCAATGATCCCATTCCATTTATTTTATTTGACTTTGCCATGTAACCGCCAGTATTGCAGTATGCACCTGATGAAGTACGGTAAAATTTATTAATCAGCAAATCATGCAACCTGATGCTTTGTATTCTGTCTTCAACTGGATACAAATGCTTAATTCTCAAGGAGCAATTGGGGTGTGCACTCCGTGTTAATGGACTGGCTTTGCGGTGAAATGAACCAACTCACTTCGCTAGTTTCTTTTGGTTTTCTACTGCTCCACTGAATAATTGACTCCACCAGGTCGAACATCATCAGTTGACCTCAATGTTCTTAGTATGATAGAGTCACAAATGTAGGTCTGGTTATCGAGTGAATAAGGACTCCGATTCGTGAATCCACACGTTCCAGAAAAGACGGGCAGTCACTGAGGGCTGGCTTAGAAGTGAACAAGACTAATAATTATTATCGTTTTGATTTCTGTCAGTTGAGTCACAGTTAATAAATCAGGGCAATGAAATAATCAATATCCTTGAAACACTGAATTCCCTCTAACAACTTCATCAATGTAGAAACAAGATATGTTACGATATGCTAATATGTTGTTTATTTTCGTCAGTCGCACACATAAAACATGCAGGTTATATACGATAAACAATAAGGGATAGACAGTGTATGGATACATAATTCCGCACCAAGTAATATGTCATCAACACCGTGGTATCCCGATGGGTTGCTTCGATCACTTTTTCCACCTCAGCGCATTAACTCATCCCAATCAAAAATTTCAAAGTCGTTTATGTCGTTAAGGTTCGGCGAGTTTTCTAGTTCGCTGAGACGTATAACACCGCCAGATGGCGACCTTCACATAGGTAATCGAAGGAAGTTGTTGCCAGCCGGAGACCCTGTTGTGAGTAATCAACTGTAATGCTTTTTTGTATGTTGTTTAGCAATCTATCTTCTCTCGAAAAATTTCCGTAAGATCAAAAGTAACGATGTGGTAATCAATTCTCTTCGACGTTTTTTTCTCAGGTCAGTACAATTATCGGTCTCATCAAGTTGTCGTGAGATAGACGACAAAAAACAAAAAGTGACTGTTAACGTATGTCAAGTATGACTACTACAAGACTCCACACAGTGATTGGTTAGGCTAGGACCAGATGTTGACTGGACGGTAAATCACACGGGTAGCAACAAATGTTTCTGTATGATTAGACTGCATGTGATGAATCGGTGGCCATGGAAGTTGCAAGGACTGAACAAAATCTCAACAACATACCTTTTGTACTACACGACTTTGGCAATGCTATCTGGGACTTGTCATTCGACCATCCCCAGTGAGATATAACCCATTAACGGGTCACTAAAGCATTTTGAGTTGCCTACAGACTTGTCAGCAACCAGCCAGAAACCATCCGCCAGCGCATTCTGGCGACGGCCGAATCAATTGCCATCGGATTATGCAGATCTAACCTGTGCTGTTAAAGGAAATTTGTTCAGGAACGGTGTAATGAACCGATCAAGCCACAACCAATTGATCGGCCAGTGATCCAAGTTCTCTGTACTAAGCCCGATCGATGTGTCGATCTAACTCTATAAACTCCTTGTATAATTGTGCCGACCTAAAGAAAACATGTGTCCGCTTATATGTCTTTATTCTCATTATCAAAAACGACTATATTCCTCGATGCGTCTTGTTACGGCTTGTTCACTCATTCGGTAAGTAAATGGAGTTACGGTGCGATTGCAGAATTTCGTATAGATGTACTTCATTGCACGGTATGTCTGAAAAACATAATTTTCTTGCATTCATCACGTTTGAATTGGTCTAGTTTCAAGCTATTAAGCTGTAGACACTGGTCAGGTCACGTAGTTATGTGAACGGATCTTTCAGTTGTGTTGCTATGTCCTCTATTCTTGGCGACTTTCAGAAACAATGGATTGATCAGTCTCGCGCCAGATATTATGTTAGAATGTACGTGAAGCGCCAATATTCACAAACCTTTTTCCATACACCATAACCATGAATCTATTGTATGTGTAGCGACGTTATAGCATGTGATCTCCAATTACGGTCTGTTGCCCCTTTCAAGGATGAGTTATGAAAATGCTCGTCGAAATAATCTCGATAGGACTTGTCACCGTCAGAACCATACATTTGTTGATGACCCCTTTTGAGATGGAATTGTGGCAATTAAAAGATAAGGAGGAAGCGATTTTTTTTGCCATGGTGATTACAAACGAATTTATGACCATTTTTCATGACTTAGATGCTCGAACTAATTCAGTTACTCTGGGTTCTTGGGGCTATTTCACTCTGTTGCTGAGACGGAGTTTATTGATGTTGAAAACCGTTTAGTCTGATTCTCCCCTCAATTATCAGCTAATTTTTGGCTTCGTTAAAACTTTGTTCTTTTTTCTTGTAATCGTGCAATATTCAAATTTCGGGAAGTCGGTATCATATTAGAATTTGTTCAAACATTTATTTTCGGCAATAATAGCGGGAAAGGTATGTAACACTATATTCGCTTATCAAAAATAGGTTATAGCATGACGCTTTTAGTTCACTGCACTCTAACCTTCGATAACTAGGCTTGGGTGAATCGAAACCATGATTTTCTGTGCATTACATCAAAACCAAAAATCACAGTAGAGAACTGAAGAATCATGCCAAAGAACATCGAACCTCTGACCGGAATCGCACGGCTTTAGCAATCTTCATACAGTTAGAACACGAAAACTGATAGACTCATCAGTACCAAATTTACAATAACACGAAACGGCTGCTTTATATCGGACAGTTAGGGAGGTAGGGTGGATAGTCAGTCGGTGGGTTAGGAAAGGTCACTAGGTCCAGGAATTGGTCAAGTTTACGAACAATTGTTTCTGAACACACACGGCCGGCTTCAGTCGATTGATTGCAACAGCCTCAGCAAACCGCAAGAATCTTGGATTGGAGTGACGTAATAGGATTCTGAATGCACAAACTGGGTCGACAACGTGACCATTGGTTAGGACGTACCTTGCGACTGCGGACACTGGCTGTTTGTGTGTTCCAAAGACATTGTCGTTCTTCTGTAATACAGTTCTGCACCCATTTAGGTAAATGTTTCTTCACTCTGGAGATCAAGCACCTCTCGGTTCAGCCTAAGTAACTTTCTTTGCAGTTACATGTAAATTGGTAGACACAATATGAGGTGGCACCGACAGGCTTTTTTCCTTCGATTGAAGAGACAGGCGGTTTTTGGGTCCGAGCTAATACACAGAGTTCCGCTCCGTTGAACTTACGCTTAATCAAATTCACTAGTCTTTGAGTTTTTGATGCATGCTATAATCACTTTTAAAAAGCAGTTCGGTATAAACCTTCTTTTTCCTCACTGTGGCCACCGGTTCGGAAGGTGGTTTTGGTCTACTATGTCTATCCATGAATCTTTTCGGATACCCATTTTATTGTAGTACAGAGGTGATCAAGCCTAATTCCTTTGCAAGACTATCCTGTGTACAGATTCATCTTGCTCGTGTGAATAGTATATTACTAGTGCGCGTATATGATGGACCGGTGTGAAACTACTAAAATTCAGGTATTGACCGGACCATGTGGATTTCCTATAGATAGTTCTTTTAATAGAACCATCTTCCCGACGCTTTATGAGTATATCTAGAAACGGCAAACAATTAACAGCCTCAAATTCACGTGTTACCTTCAGACTGGGATGACAACTACTAAAGCGCTGCACTAGGTTATCTATTGCCTGTCTGGACCGACTGAATACTAGTGTATCATCAACGTAGCGTTTGTAGTATGACAGATTTGCTATGTCCCCGGCTAACTCTTATTCAATCCTTAACATGAAAAAATCAGCTAAGATGGGCCCTAGTGGACTTCCCATGGTAACCCCATCTATTTGGCGGTAGCACCGGTCAAGAAAACGGAAACTGACGTGTTCAATGCATAACAATAAGGCTTCCCTCAGAATATCGCTAGGCAGCGGTAATGTGACTCGTTTCGGCAAGCTCACAAATATAATCACTCGTCTCATGTAGCAAGATAATTGTAAACAGTGACTGAACGTCTACGAAATACATCAGTTCATTAGCAAGATTGATGTTGTCTAAGACACTGATCAACTCAAAAGATTCTTTGATAGAATAAGCCTGAAACTTTTGTTTCAAAGTATTTAAGATAGTGACCAACCAACGTGCCAATTTATGGTATGGAGTCATTGCCAGAATAGGCCTGAGAGGCATTCCAGACTTGCGTGTTTTAGAGAGGCCGTAGAGTTGAGGTGCCGATGACCCACACGGTTTGAGGAATTTGTACGTCATGTCATCAGTTATGCGTAGTTGTAAAAGAAGTTGAAGATGCCGTCCTATGCGACCTTCTATTTCGGTGATATTGTCTACTGTGTATATTTGCTGAAACTTTGTTCCGCCCTTCAATACTGACAGCATTTTCTGCACATACGCGTCACTGTCTAAAATGACTGCACCGGAGCCCATATCTGGCTTACGTATTACTACATTTTCCGACTGACGTTCTCTTAATGATTGAAGGTGTTGCTTTGTGATAGCACACCAGCCATTGATCGGAGTCATGAGAAACCCATTAGGTATATCAGTGAATTTGGTTTTAAGCCAGTCCAGATTGTCAGCGATAGTTCGTTGAAGATCTGACAATTGTTCAATGAAGTTCTCAGACTGAGCTTCAACATAAATACGATTAGACCTATGGGATGGCCTGTGTGTGCCACCTCACATTGTGTCTACCAATTTACATGTAACTGCAAAGAAAGTTACTTAGGCTGAACCGAGAGGTGCCTGATCTCCAGAGTGAAGAAACATTTACTTAAATGGGTGCAGAACTCTGTATTACAGAAGAACGACAGTGTCTTTGGAACACACAAACAGCCAGTGTCCGCAGTCGCAAGGTACGTCCTAACCAATGGTCACGTTGTCGACCCAGTTTGTGCATTCAGAATCCTATTACGTCACTCCAATCCAAGATTCTTGCGGTTTGCTGAGGCTGTTGCAATCAATCGACTGAAGCCGGCCGTGTGTGTTCAGAAACAATTGTTCGTAAACTTGACCAATTCCTGGACCTAGTGACCTTTCCTAACCCACCGACTGACTATCCACCCTACCTCCCTAACTGTCCGATATAAAGCAGCCGTTTCATGTTATTGTAAATTTGGTGCTGATGAATCAACACGAAATGCTTGCATTTACCAGTTTTCATGTTCTGATTATTTTTGTTCAGTCTTCATACAGGCAGACCAGCAGCTACATACACTCATGTTCGACGATGGAAACTGACTGTTATATTGCCATTAGCTTACATAGGTGATGTCAGTACGTTAGTCATCGGGATAATGAATATCAGCCGCTACCATCTGGGCTGATGGTTTCTACCAACATATTCTGATCACTGTCACATCACTGGTTAACATCAGTTTGTGTCAGTAAATGGCATCCATCCGAATGGTGGACTGACAGAACTCGACGGTGAGTTCGTACTGTGCTAATGTGTTTGAAATGCTGGTGGCAACAAAGTGTATAACTACTCACCACCACTGAAAAATATGTTCATATGCATTCAGTAACTGTTGTAGTCGTTATTCACTTAATTAGCAATACAGTGGGTACTTAGCCCGGTTTTGAAAACCCATCCACTGACTTTCTTATGTAAAACTGCTGGCGATTTTTCGTATCCGGATTGGTAACCATTAGTGTCTCTACTGAACCATTCCAAACTATATAAGTAACTTCACTTGTCTGATGTATGGAGTGATCGGAAAGGAAATATTTTATAAACACTTGTGTTTTCTAAATGATAAACGCCTCGCACACAACTGTTCAACAACAAAAAATGTTTTATCCGTCTGTATTGGTTACAGAAACGAAACCCTTGCCAACATTTCCTATATTGCTAAATTTCAATTAACGTACGACCATAGACCTGTTAACACGTGTCCGCTTCAGTTCCCACATTTCAACTAAAACACTTGAAAAAAGCCACTGTACACGTCAAATGTTGTTGGACAGATTGCCAGAACTGTTCACGTGATCACAATTTTCGAAATGTCAATTAGATATTCTTACAATATTTGCAATTCTCAAAATTCTGACATGTACTTCTCTGCTCATGTTATCACTTTGAGTTTCGGTTTTGTAAGGAATTTTCGGTGCTATGGACGAACTTTAGACTTCGGCAATAATTTCCTGAGATAACTGTGCTGCAAACCAAAATCACTCACTACTTCCCAGCAACCAAAATACTGTTCTGCCCTAAACGTAGAGCCATCAGTGATAATTGAAAGGACCGCTGTCTATTTTCATAGTAATCAAACAATCTCAGTATTACTCACAAGTGGATGCTGTCCAGCGCCAGCGAGTGCATATAAGCATATTGATAGCTGGGTGTTACTCTAACCAACAACTCCAATTCACTGCATTTGGTAACTGCTTCTGATGAGACGATTCAGCTCATCTCTTGTTCGCAGCCTTCTCGGATACCTAAACCATTGTTTGTTTGAATATGCTTTCACGTTAGATTGTTTGATCCATGCCTATGCTGGTGATCACTGTAGTAATAAGCAATAATAACAACTATGACTAATTAATTGAACTAAATTGCTTATTCGTCACATAAGGTCCATCTGCCTTTGTTGTCTAGCCAAACTATTACATTTTCTCCCATCTTTAAGTGCAATCTTGCTTTAAAATTCTTGACTTTGTTTGTACACCCATAAGTCTCTACGTCAGATGCAACAAAGCTGTTATGAAAGGATAAACATAACAGTAAAAGTTCAGCTCATTTAATTGGTCAACGGGATCATTGTAACAGTTGTCGCTAATAGTAACATCAAAATGGATTGATTTTAATTTTGATTTGATTCTTGACATACTATAGCACAGTGATTTGAAACTGTTCCAGTGCAAATACATTAAATTGTGACATGAACTTCAGCTGTGAACCGAAACGGATTCAATTGTAACCTGACCCATTTAAATTTGTATAGGAAATTTGTGAATCTCAGTTAGGACTGACATGAACAACATGACTGTGAACAACCGTCCAACCTGTGGTACGAGACAATAGTAAATCGTTCCAATCTCCAGCCTTGATGAAATAATTTGCATATATATGTATACAATAGCAGGTGACCTTAAACGGCCCCACCCAGAAGCGAGTTTAGCTATAAATAAGGGGCACATATCAATTACGGTATAGAAACCATTGGCTGGATGAATGCAAATCGAGTTGTAGTATCTTTGTGTTTTTTACTAATCGTTGCTGCACAACAAGCTCCAGTGATCGAAGAGGAATGTGCGTGCTATTCATGTCTTCTGCCAGATCGATGCTATCGACGCATTTTACCCGAAAAAGTGAATCTTCAAACCCATCTCTCCACCACTGCAACAAACTTGACATTCTGTCAAGCTGAGTGTTTGACAAATTCCGGGTGTGTTGGCTTCGTGGTGTCAACAGTAAGTACAACATTAATCGTGATCGTTATTTTTACCATTGTTTCAGACTTCAATATTTTGGTGCCGTCTTCAGCTTGACGAAGACGTTAACAGTACGATCTTCACTAATGCGGAAAGGTTGCGTTTGCACTGTTCCTGTAAGTCAAAATGTCTCTGTTTGTTACAATGTCTTGTCTGATGTTGTCTGCATGCTAACTTCTGATTCACGGAGCTTAATCCACTATTTTTTGTACCATCACGAATACGAATAAACAGTTAATTTGCAAAACGTTTTCTTCCTGAAGCGTCTACAATAGGTGACTGCTTAAAACGTAGAAACTAAACCCAGTAGCTGTTCAGTCCTATACCAATCAAGCAGCTGACAATGAATCACCCTTCTTCTCTGAGGACTCTCACGAATAAGGTGTTGTCTGCTTGCGGCAATTCCGTGCGTATAAGTTCATAAATCTAAAACATTTACCTTCACATTCCCATCTACGTAATATACACGCACTAGACATTGAAAAATTTATTGTACAGTCCATTCAGAACTGAATTTCCTAGTTACTAATCGTCACACTGTCCTATTACGAATAATTTGGCTACTTGACTAACAACAGTCATTATATAAGACCACTGATCTGCGTGCAACAGGTCGATATGTGGATTGTCTTATAGTGTTTCCACCTACATCGAACTGATCTCAGACCTACGAGTAGGTTTTAATCTTTTTACTCGACTGCTTTTCATTTTCTAAACACAAAAGAGACCGAGGCAAAGCTGTGTAAGCCTGTACTAATCTCAATAATATAATTTGAACAGAAGCAGACAATAACCTTTGCGAGCAAGTTGCCTTCTGACGTTGTGCTATTCCCAATTCATTTATCAGTAACATGTTGAACACGACGCCCAAACTGTTTGACTTCATACTCACTAAATTTGATGTGGATATCTTAATAATTGATTAAGAGGCGGACGATAATTGGAAATGGATGAATATCAATTTGTCATCCTTACTATGATATAGCTGCACATAAAAATTTGATGAGTATTTCCAATATCCGGTTTGTCGCATCCAATAAACCAATTCACATTCATCACCGTGAAAACAACCGGAAGATTAGATAGAAAGATGCGATGGCGATAATGTTCGTTCGGGCCGAGTGTTACATCATGAAATTAAACTTCGGTTGTACCACCGTTAGACTTTTCTTCGTTGGACCTTCGAGATATTTGTTCCAATGAATCGGTTTTAATCAGAAGTTCAAACTCGAAAACATCTAGATTATCAGCGGAAGACTTATGGACTCCGATTGCTGATTATGTAAAGATACTTGAGTGAACTTACTGCCTACATACCACTTAAATTGTTTGGTGTTCTCATCGGGAAAGTTCACGGCATTAAGTATTTATTCGTTTTAATTCCATTTAAACGGTATTTATTGCTGTGATCCTTATGTTGACAGTTAAGTGTGATGGTGTTTGAAAATAGTGATCCAGTAATTCACTGCCCTGTTTCAAATTCGCACAGGTTCTGTAAACTTCTAAAATCTCATAACCTACAACAAAGAGAGAAAAGGAGTGTTGTAATCGAATACAGTTGTATAATTCACCATAATATACGTGGAGCATAACGGTCTGCCCATTTTGGTTTGCATCAGCTGACTCGTTCCCTCACCATACCGTTATAACTCGATGTTTGCTTAACAGCTGGTTATTGAACAATGACTTTTGAGAAGGGTTGTCCAATCACGGTTAAGTTATTAACAGTTATATTTTACCGAAGGAACCAAACGCTCACCGCTCCGTTAAGACCTAAAGTGTTTTGAACCATAGAGGGAATTGTGCAAATCATAATAAGTTCAACGTCCGTGTTCATTATTGATGCAATTTGTTTTTGCTGTCACATTGTGGGGGATTGGCCTTATAATGAGTTCAAGCACCCGGAACCAACTCACTTAAAGTTGTCGTGGAGTATTTAGCACCACTTCAGGGATTCATGCAATCAAGGCGGTGTAGTAACGATACTTTGAACGTACTGTACTGTTTCATCGGTACACACTTATGTATATTCCTCGGGAATAACCGCTGGGGATGTTTACTTTGGTTCCGACTGTGAAATAGAATGCGCACTTTTGAAAACCATTATAGCCTTACTAATATCTTTCTAAGTGCTCTTGATAGGAACGTCACAATTATATCTGTTGCCTTTCCAGACCAGTTTGCTTGTGGGATAACTTCATTAATATCCGAAGACCGCGACATACTCTCAGAAAGTATAAAATATTTAAAGTTGTCATGATGTTTACCTTATTCCGTTTAAACTTATTTGTATAGTTCGACAGTGTCAGTTCTTTTTCATGAGATTTTATGGTTCAATGTTCAATACAATAATACTAGTTTCCTGATCTTTAACGACGTAGCAAAATAGAGAACTTGCGACAATTTTTTGGAAGCAGGAAAATACAGACCCGTCAAGACACAGTAGTTGGCAGCTGTCACTGAACTCACAACGTATCCATGAGTCAGTCGAATCAATCATCCCTCAAAATAGCGTTAGTCTGGAATTAATTTTGCACAGGCTGATCTATGCCTGAATCAGGCGACCGTGGTTGTGTACCAGCCAATGTGCAAATATTTTGCTTTATGTCGGTCAAAATAACTAGTCTTTGGTAGCCAGAAGAAGGCGGAAAGGTCGTAAGGAAAGGGAATTGAAAAAATGGTTTACTAGATTGACGGCGATGGACGGCTAAGACTAAGCACTGAATGTATATCGAGCATACACTTGTATAATGACATCATAACGTGGGGGACAGTTGTGGTCTTTTACATGTGCACTCACAAACAGCACCTGCTTGTGTTCGTGTGGCAGGTGCGTTTGCAATACACATCATCCAACGCATGTTAGGGTGCTCTTAAACTTGGGCTTGGTTAAAACGCATTGTCATGTGTCCGGCAACCCTCTGGAATGAACCGTTAGTCGCCAGGATGCATAAGTTTACCCGCTGGTGTTGAAAAGTTCACTCCTCCACCATACTTCCGTTCCTGTTAGTTGTAACCCTGTGGCATTGCGTACCCTTGTTCTGTTGCAAAATAAGCATCCCAGGTATCAAAACCTCAGGAGAATGAAATGTCGTTTGCCCAATCTTTGAAGAACTGCTGAGGAACAGATGTTTCTCTAAGACATTCATATCACGAATGCCGGTTGAGAAACAAAATCTGTTATTAAAATGAAACTTTGATCGTTTTCCCGGAGTGACGTTCCGGGTGTCACATTGCTGATACGGGGATGGTAAGATTATCCTCTTTCAAATTTCATAGAACACTAACAGACCCACGATTCACATATATTTAGCTTCCTTCCGACAGTTGTTATTACAAACGGCTACCTGTTTGTAGGTGAAGCGATACATTTCAAACAAACGTGAGGCGGAACCACAGACTCATCGAATCATATGATAAGAGTCGAATATTTGTTGATCAGTGGCTACCGCGTGAAGTTTGCAAAATATCCAAACAAATGTTCACGTTTGTTGTATACGATCAGCTATTGCGGTTGTATCCTCGGTAGAAGGTATCTTTGAAAGTCATGGTTAATGATTTCAAGTTCGACTACACACAACTGGAGAGAAAGTCAACCGCATAAATCTGTTTTCAAAAGCGATGTAGCATGCAAAATAAATGTAAATTCTAAATCAAAACGGGACTTAACGAGCAAGAGCGCTTTCAACACCTTTTCAGATGCCCTTCAAAATCGACAAAGGAGAAATGCGAAAAAAACGTTTATTATGCTTTGACTGTTTCCTGGATTTCTATTTCCAGAATCGTTGGATTAACCAAAACGTTGTAATGATCGTAACAGTGTTTGTGCCTGCGGACATTGGTCAAACTGACTTTGTTTGAGTTCTCTGATCAGACATTGTGTTTTGATTGTTTCACATCTTTTGCTCATTCGACATGTCTTCGCTGGCGTTTCGTTCCATGCTATGAGTGAAAAACAAAAATGTGGTAGAAGGTGCGCAATTTTCTTTCGTAAAGTTTATGTCAAAGTGAACGTTTAAAACCTCCATGCTTGCTTTTTGAATGCATACGACACAGTGGAAAGCATTTGAACTGATAGAATCCAGGTGGGCTTACACGTGAAATATTATGTGCGGATGACATACTTTGCATCAATAAACAAGCTTCTAGAATACGTGGCGTCTTATTGGCATTCAACGCAAGCAACAACAACTTTAAATTGGACTGAACTGCTTAAGCACAATGATCATGTAAACTTTCTTGGTGTTCGCATAATGAAAGGTGAAACTGGTACAATCCAACTTCAACTTCATAAATCTCAAACGCGTGTTGTCTGTAGAAAAGAGCGCTAGAGACTTGTAACAAGGGTAATTCAGAAAGGAAATCGGGCTTTTATTCAACAGGCGGTAGTAAAGAAAGACAAGTGAAGGCGTTTTGCGAGGAAACGATGTGAGCGACATAGCTGGAGCCAGAACCATTCTTCATGAGTAAGAATTGTATGCTATTAGTGTCGTTTTCAAACGACACTGGATCGTCGTAGTTATCGCAAAAATGTTTAAAAGCCAGTCTAAATGATCCACCAAAGGTCGAACTAAACGGAGAATTTCCGTTCAACTCACAATAGTTTGTTACAACTCAGATACAAACTGGAATGTTTTACAGTCAGCTTTTCAATATAGTCGTTTGCTGGCCCTAGTCGACCATCTTATAGGGGTCATAATACAAGACGAATATCTTAAAGACAATGCGACTGGAGAATTGATAAATCTGTCGTTTGAGTAGAACCGTCTCTAAGCAGATTACTGTGCAGTTGTGAAAATGGCATTATAGCATTTGCCGTTTAGTGGTTCTGTTCATAAATCGAGTCAAGCTGATGACATTCGAATGTTGACGTTTACCGAGACCATTGACATTTGACTGTACAACCTGAACCTATGCGTTCCAAAGAGCTCCCATGTAAACACTCAGCATCACCTGGCCAGCACTCAATCAAACCCAAAATCTGAAACACTAATCGCTTAATTTCTAATAGCCATACCGTCCACACCACGTCCAGTGGTCGAGTTTATTATCTGCATGATTGATTCGTTGTAATCACCGTGATGCTGAAGCACAGAGAAAGTATTATTCACTACGGTGGTGTTGTTAACTAATAACCAGTGTTTGAAAATGGTTCACGTGGATTTTCAAATATTCCACCACCACCTAAAAGATGAATTTCAACAATGTATGTCCAATACCATTCGACCACCAAGCAGTTGTCCATTGTAACTTTGGAATCATCGGACAATTTTGTTTGCAATCGAAACACAACGGTCCAGGTTCTGACTATTCTATACATGCAAATGTAAAATAACGGCATTTTGTTTGTACGATTAGAAATCTGTTGATGGTTGCGAACTCATTTTCCCTGTAATGAGCCGGACCACTAGTGAAGGTGAGAAGCAAGTCATGTTAGACATACTTCAATTAGCTGACTGTCATATGTTGATATAGTTCATGCAAACGCAAAATGGAAATAGTTTCGATCCTCTTTTCTTCTGTTATCGCTGAAAACTGAATACTTACTGCAAGGTACCACCGATAATCCCTCGGAGATACACTGAGCTGTGGAGTCGGCCACCTTTCTGTTGCAGCCGGCAAAGTTGATTACAGCAAACACATACTGTGTTGCAAACAATTGGATCAGAACCAAAAAGACAATATGATTTCTCATCTCTCCTTGTCTGTCAGGTCGAATAATGAAAACGAATGCCTGTCGTTTTATACTGGCTTCACAAGCCTGTCTGTGCCTCTTTGTCTGACTGATCACCCACGTTATGGGCTGATATATTGCTCCACTAATCTTTGACTGTGACACTTACTGCGTGTTGATTTGCTCAGATGACAGTTTATCGACAATATCTGAACACGTATATGGATTGGTGTTAAGCAATCACAAACCGTCTGACTTCATGTAGTCACTTGTATAACACTAGGGCTATTGGTCTCAACAGAAAGACTGCTCCGGTACCTTGTGTGTGTCTGTGCACGCATTTACAAGAATGTTCACAATCACAGGGTTTAATCGGCATGATAACTGAACAAGTCTTCAAGTAAGAAGACCCCTGTATGAATGTATGAATTGTGACATGAAGTGGGTTTGCGCAATTTCAACCGTCCAAAAACTGTGACCAGCGTGCAAACCGAGTGGAATTGATGATCTAAAAGGCGGAAGTCTTCATCACTCTGCGGCAATCATACTTAGGTGCACGGCAAGTTGAAGGTGTCAATCGACGGGTTCTGAGCTCGTGTGATTGATTAACAGCTGTTGATAAGCAATACAATATGCTGCTTCCAAATATGCTTGTTATTAGCATTTATTACAATTGTCCCTCATGCATTGATAATTTCCTCTGTGTCCTGGTCAACCTTAACATGCAGCATACCAATTAAAAACGGGTAGATATTGAATCAGAAATTTCAGTTCACACTGATTTCGTTTATTTATTTACTCACTTATTCATTCGGGATAGCCATGAAACTGATCAGACGGAAGTGTGACTCTAGCTGCTGATCACCGCAGGTGTGGAGACATAAATCGCGGAGGGAGACAAAGACAAGAAAAAGTAACAAATAATAGTAATCAGGAAAGCTGGTAATGTTGTGAATGCAGTCACATCAATGACTGTGAAACATTGTTGCTCGAAGAGCATCCTTAACCGACGTTTTCAGTGATCCTGATTTCACTAACCTTCAATTCACCTAGCAAAATCGTCAGGGTCTTTATTTGTCCCGAATCTTCCGCTACCTGATCGCCTCTCTGTTCCACCTAATTGATGATTATTTTGACAGGTTATGCTTTATGCAATAAATGTTTTAATAGATGATTTAGGTTAAAAAAGACATTCCGTGGTCATTGAAAAGCTGACCGTTTACTCGTTCGATATTCAACGTAGTTATGCTTGACGGATATTCAGAAACATTATGGTTTAATGTAGACGCATGTTGAGTGTAATAAGCTTTTAATGCTTTCAGATGAAAGGTTTGTGATTTTACGTCTCAGTGGTCAAGGGATGGCTATGTTGTAAGTATTCGACGATAGAAAGGAACAATATGGAACATCCTACTGATACAGTTTTGGTTACCTGCCTTTCTATTCTTCAATATACTTGAATATTTTTTCATATATTCTCAGGCACATCAATTCTGCTGAGAGTTGGTCTCTTTTTACAGCAATCACATAAACGGAATTGTGAAGCCTGAAGAATTTAGGGTTAAGGACGCTGTGATAGAAGCCAATACTTTACCACACCCAAATAAGGATTGCTTTAGAAATCTCTTGAAAATCGTGGAAACCCAATGCTTTCTTGAGAACCATCAGTAAAATTCAGAGTTTTCTAAAGATTGGAGGTTCACGACAGTGGCTGCCTCAAAAGGAGGCATTATAGTCTTCAAGATGGCTGCACATTAACCAGAGAACGCAATGTGAAGTGAATAGTCCTGTAGTGGTCAGGACTAGTTACTGAATAGACTAGGTAAATGCGAGTGTACCTCACTAGGCTATCGATGACAACAAAATGAGCGAATGGAACAAAATAGTTACGAAGTTCCAACAAGTCATGGTAATCAAAAAGGTTTGACTCACAGGAAAGTGTTCACAAGTGTTCGAGCTGACCACCACAATATT